>JAANSM010000890.1:0-22353 GCA_036850725.1 Orchesella villosa | reverse complement strand
AGGTTCCCAAAGTCTCCACTGCGAGGGGGATGAAGAGGTAGTTTGTTGCTAACGTTTGATACTTCTTAATTTTCATATTTGCAGCAGTGTTTGCTGCACAGGAGAAAGCACAAAATCTCCTTGACCTATCAAGGAGATTTTGATAGGTCAGTGACACGAGTCACTGAGCAAAGTTCCCCTGAACACCAAGGCCGATCCCATAGAAATTAAATGGAAGCAATTCTGCTGAACACATGCTTTTAAATGCAAAATTTCTCGTTTACCATGAATCTATTATACCTTCGAACCAAACAGAATTGTGGTCGAGTACCTAGTCAAAATCAAGCAAATTCATTTACTGTATTGAATAAGAGAAATTGATTCAAGATTTGTGGGAATATGTATTGATTGAGTCTTGAATATTTTATTGATCCAAGCATCCAAAAGTTTAATATTCTTATATAGTCATTCTAATAATTATGTGACAAAATAATTAAAATTCCTTTGCACTTGTAATTTCACAGGAATGGTGCATGCTGGTGTTCAATCTAAAATCAATGATTACATCTGAATCTTGAAAACCAACGTCAGGCTGTCTCTCCTCTGAAACAGAAACAGCCCTGCACTGTTATAGCAGCTTTCCCAACAAAGACATTTTTCAACCCCTGCTACCTCTACTTCGTATTCCATCAACTACACAAGTGTAAACCAAGTAGAAAGTTGTGTAATCCAATTCAAAGGGGACGTTTGGTAGCAATATTACAATAAGCATAAGCAGGATGGATGGTTTTGTAGCACACTATTACTCTGCTGTGTTTATAATACTACGTAGTTCACATTTAATGAAGTATAGCGTTAGATGAATTTATGGTTAGTTAGTTAGTTAGTTAGACTTTATTTATGTGTTAACTTGTATCAGCCAAAATTGTGGTTGTTCTCCCTACAATAACACAAACAAGGGTAAATCCACATATTCGATAATGGTCAATTATAACAATTATATTATGGTGCCTTTTAATGTAGAGTTCCCTCATATCCCTCATATAGTTAGAGCATGGTTAGAGCTTCGTTTTAGTTAAAATTCACTGCGATGCATATGGAGTAAATGAATAAATTCATACGTTTCATTTGAATACTCATCCATTTGACGCTTTATTATAATGAACTTGACGTTTTATCAGTGTGAATATTGTTAATAGCAGATTCCGTACTTAATATTTAAAATTGGATGTTACAATGAATAATGATTTATTGAAAATAAACATAAATGAATTTCACCATTCATGGAAAATCATTAGTGTACAGCCCGCAATACTTTACAGCATAGCTCGAATCCCACATAAACCTGTAAACTTTGAGTTTATCAGTATAGTCTTGAGAATTAAAAGTTCTGTATACTGGTAGATAAAGTTCTTGAAGTGTAGGAAGGATTTCTTTAAATGATTCTGGACTGCTGAAGAATTGCTGATTTTCAGAGGCATAGTCCACGATGAGTAATGATTTCAAAGATACAACATCCTTCAGAAATTCAAGTTGCCCTGAAAAGCCGACAAGCTTTAATTTTTCCAGATTAATCAAACATTTGCTACTTGGAAAAGTATGAAGAATTTCTGGCTCTGGTTTATTATCTTCACCATCAGAAGGGGTACAATTACTCATGTCCCAATGCAGATTTAACTCCAGCTTCCTAAGAGTTTTACCTAATTTGGCTAAAATCCCATGGAGCAGAGTTGTGCACAGGTTGCAATTAGCACTATCACTCCAACCCATTATCTTTAATGAAAGCGACTTCAATGGAAAGCTACAGCTTGCAAGGATTTCCAAAACCTCTTGTGTACGTGGGTTTTCAGCATCTATTCTTAGAATGGTCAAGGACAATGTTGGCAGGAGACGAAGTATGTCCATGTCAATATGGAAATATCCGTGCAAGTCCAGGTGTTCCAACTTCGGGGAATGTTTGATGACCTCCAGGTACAATGAGGTTTTCCTTAGTTGCGCTGTGGAATCGTCAAGTCTCAGGTATTTGAGATTTTCAAATGTAAGAATTTCGTCCGATGTTGATAATGGATTCAAATTCCTAGGTTCTTCTTTATCAGTAAATGTTCGGGATGCTTCTAAAAGAACCAACCCACGCAAATTCTTGAGATGCTTTGTTATCCAATTAAAATGATGTTGAATGTGCGGAGATTCTCCCAAGGTCACCTGAAGAAAGAAAATGTGTTCGCCATATTGTTCCATGAGAGTATACTTAGGGTTTCTGGCAATTGGTGGATCTGCGTCGGAGCAGTCACAATTTAAGTTAAGCTTAGCAATTCTGGATGGAAAAGGGTTCTAGAGGTGTTGACTAGCTATTACAGCATCCACATTGCAAGAATCAATATTAGTTCGGCCTACTAGAGTGATTTTTTCATGAAATGTGAGTTTTTCAAGGCCAAGCTTCCATAATTTGCAGGTTTGACGTAGTCTGATCAAGTCCCTAAATCGAAGTTTCTGCATCAATTGTCCCATAATCTTTTAGAAAGTCAAAATCATAAATCAAATATACCGTAAAGTGAAAGTTCGAGCTGGAAACAAAGCTTTAAAGCTATTAAGAGACCATCCCATATACATAAGTCCATGAGATATGTATGGGGAATGATATGATATGAATGATAATAATAATTAATAATATATTCAAGTTTATGTATTGTACTTTACCTGTGGCAAGTAAAGTGGGTTTGTTTCTATTATGCTTAGTATTCTCCATTTCTGGCATACCTGCCTACATGTCACGATGTTATCAGGATCCAGAAAAGAGAAAACTTTCGCGATAAGCTGAAACAAATATTTAAGTAAAAATATCAGTATAATCAAATTAAACACATGTTCACTTTCTTCGAATGAATATATACGAGTTAGTAATAACGAAAGTAAGTTTATTTAACCTCTGGTGGTAAGATATCCATGTCACACAGTCACAATTAGTGCGAACTGCGAACTGTTATTTTTTTACTCTTTTGGAAGTAGTTATGTTAAAATTGTTTACTAACAAAGAAAGATATTTCTAGAGCATCTATCATGAGTGAAGAAAGTTGCTCTTTCACACAATAATACGGAAATTATGCTGTTTGTTTTTACAATATAAATTTTTTCAGAAACAAGTGTGCTGTGCAAAAGTGCATGTGCATCCAGTACTCTGGCTAGTGCTGTACTCAGGTTTTAGAGTTTGCATTTTTCAGTCAGGCAGTAGTCGCATTTTCATCATAATCAAATCATGATGAGCGTGAGCGAGTGTACAGGAGATTTTCAACAAAAATATAGTCTAATAGTATGCATGCATACTTCTATGTCTACCTAGACCTATCTACCATCAACTACGTGCATGTTATATAATATTATGACGAGAAGTGAGTCACTCACCTTCATCTAAATATAGTTTGCTTTGCTAGCATACTCCCTTTGGTTTGCGTTACGTTTTTTAATGAAGACTTGTTTTGGTTTGTTCTACTAATATGGCATGTTGAGTAGGAAGGTACATCGCTCACGCAATTTCTTTGCTAAAGTCTTGGCCGGTATCTTTGTAATTTCATTCTATATTTTGCTTTTGGTTAGGTTATTCTTTACCTACTCGTGACTCGAAACTCGAATCTACTATAAAATCCCCCGCTATTAAATCCAACTATAAAGTATTATTACCGCATTTTGATATGGATGATCAATAGTAGAAATAATTTATGCAATTCATTTTTCCAGCGACGAATCCGGTATGATCATTCGTTCATGGTATTATAATGGAAATGATGTGGTGCGTACGTGAATAGCAAACATGTGCTCACATTACCGTAGTAAATGAAATGAGAACAGGATGTAATACACGACAAAACATTGTAATATGACAAGAATATGAAAAACAGGAAGTGAACCAGCGTTCAAAGATATTTTGGTAAAAACTTGCGATGCTAATTGGGTTTATTTCATGATCATCATCAGACTATCAATAATCTCGGTTAACAATGCGATGCTTTTTTCACAAAAAAGAACAACAAAAGGAAATAGATTTTTTATTTCCAATCCAATGTACTTGTAAAAGAGTACCTCCTTGAAATATCTGTTACAATTATACACTCAACTTTTTTGGTTATGATTTTCTACACAATTATAAAGTTCTTGCCCTTGCTTGTTGTGATGTAATACATGACCAGTTTTTTAAGATTTTAGCATTTTTCTCTTTTGTGTACTTTCACTTACGTACGTATGTATCAATACGAACTCAAATTGGAGGAACAGGAATAGTCTATGTTTTATACTCATCTATATAATAATAATATATATAGCCTTATCGAAATAAGTTGCTTTTCATACACGAAAAAGTCGATGTCATGCCAGATTTCATTTAAATACATACACAGTGTAGCTTAGACGCAGCAACCTGTTTGGTATTGGTAATCATCAGTATATATTTTTACAATTTACTAAATTCCATCAAATACAATAATTGACAACATTCGTAGTAGTCTTAAAGTTTTAAAAATGAAACTTATGACTAAACAAGCGGTAAATCCTTCAGCTACGTACAGAATCAATCATCACTCATTCATTATATTTGGTATTGGTATAAAAACGATTCACACGTTGTCAGTATCACGTTCACTTTCAGATTACGCAAAAAAACAATATTTATTACACGCACATATATCATAAGTTATATTATCATCGAATCATCAGAAAACATGCTTAATTCTTAGCATTATAAGTGAATTTAGTCTCCACACCTCTAATTTGCTCCTTCCAATACTCAAACAATAATAACATGTACAGTCCTTTCGTGAACAGCATAATATAATTTAATTGAATATTATATTACATTATCTGTTGTTACCGATCGCGATCCCGATCTGCGATTACAAACACACAAACATATTANCGATCCCGATCTGCGATTACAAACACACAAACATATTATAGCGCAACAACAAACGTACGTACGAACGAAGTGTTTTGTTATTTTTATTCTTTTTTTGAGTTCATGACCAGCGATATTCAGTATAGCAGGTAATACAGTGGTGTATGTATGTATTTATGTCATCTTTAACGTGACGAATGCTTTTAAATAGATAATTATATAGTGTATCGTATTTAGGATATAGGTAGTATTGTATTCATAATATTAAACGTCTGATACAGCCGCGTTACAATCATTTAGTCAAAAAATTGTCTTGGGAAAACGCTTCCCAAAGTAATACTTCTGAGTATCTACATTCAGATTCGTACATATTCCTTTACATGAACAACTATTAATCACCTTTCTTAATTTTTGCTAGCAAATTAATGTGATGTAAGAGGGAAAATGTCTGTTTGTAGAGGAATTACAAAAAAGAGTAAGAAAAGCGGTAACAAATACGAATGGTCGAAAAGGTATATAGAAGGTTACTTGACAATTATGGTGTATTGTGAAATCAAAACAGTAAGAGCAGATTAGCGTGCCTTTTTCCGACAAACAGTGATTTAAAAGGAAGTTTATCATAAAACATTTGTCCTCATTCATGATGCTTGTCGCAATGCCACCATTGCACTACAAGTGTAAATAATATGTTCGGAGGTCAGACGATTATTCCCGTACAATTTTTTGGCAGATGTTTTTCTTTTAGAAAATCGTGCTCGGTCTCATAAAAAATTGTCAACTACTGTGTGTGAATGTGTGCACATTTGATTAAGCAACAAGTATGTACTGCGAAACTAATTAACGCAAGAGTGTGTTGGTTCGTTAGCCATATAATATCTACAGTGTATATGTGTTGTATAACGATTACCAGTTCCGAAGGGAATATTATATCCCGACCCGAACCACCAGCATATATCATGTGACATGATAATTTTGCATACTTCTATCTATTTCTTATATTTACAGTAACTTAATCACTTATTTTAGTAGTTAATAATGCAATTCATGCCTACTAGATACATAGCATAGACACAATTTGCTAAATAGGTAGCTACAACGGTTGGGAAACTCCTATTCCCAGGATACACGACGAGGTAATATGCGAGGCTTTCACCATGATCCTCATTATCATCAGTAAATTAATTTCTACTTGATTGATAGCTTACGTACTTGTTGCTAGCAATTATTTTTTAAATAACTTAAAAACTTTTCTTACTCTATCGGCTAAACCTTCTAACCCTCACATTAATCTTAACCTAATGATTGAGCATCTATTTTCAAGTCTTAGTTAATGACTTGCAACGGGACTCTGTTGGACACACACCATCGGTGATTCATCCCGGTCACGATCATCCTCGGAACTGTTTGTGTTGACGGGTCCTTGTCGGCCGCCCCTCGATGATAGGGACATGAGTAGGTTATTCTTGCCGCCGCCCGCATTCAACCCCAAGTCACTGCTGCTAGCACTACTACCCGACTCCGAACTTGCCCCATGATGACCATTCCCTCCTCCCCCAACACCACCTGAGCCTGCGCTAAAGCCAACCCCTATGCCGCCGCCTCCTATAGACGAAAAGGGAGGCATCATGCCCCCAATAAACTGACTAGGTGGAGGAGGGAACCCCGATGACTGTTGGGTATGATGACTATTGGAAGACGAACTTATACTAGGATTAAGTCCACCCAAGCTTACATGGTGTCCAGCCAAGTTGAGGTTCATGTTAAACGTTGGAACACTTCCCGCCGAGTTGCCACCGCTAAGCCCACTCACAAGCGGCATGTTGAGACTACCTGTCTGTGTGCAGTCAAGACTTGATGCCGGAGGAGGTCCATTGCTGAGATTCATATTGAGGTACGAGGGGTAGCTTGAAATGCTACTGTTTGAGTTCGCCAGCGAGGAAAAATCAACTCCAGCGGGGAGGGAGGCCGGCCCAACGGATTCACCCACGTAGCGGGGAACCAAAGCACCAGACATGTTTACCGGACCCCCATCCAACACGGTTGCAGCCACCATGTGGGAACCAGGCAAATGTCTAGACGTCCCCGAAGTCGTTGATCCGGATGAACGCAAAAGGTGAAGATGATGGGGATGACTCACGGTTATTCCGCCTCCACCAGGTAGAGCAGTCACACCGATGCCGCGTTGTTGCAAGTGCACACTTCCAACAAGATGGTTGTTTGAGGCGTTAGCCAAACGTGGGGATTCGCATTCCATTTCGATTGATGCACCACCTGAGTTGAGGGAGGGAAGATGATGATTTAGAAGACTTCCTTGAATATGCTGTGCCGTTGCAGATCCCGAAGGGAGAAACGACCCACCGCCACTGTGGCTGAAGGAGCCTATCACGTTTTGGGATATTCCATGTGAGTGACCATGCTGAATCCCACCAACAGCTCGGCTCCTGGAGCTTCCTATTCCCAAACCATTGAATTTTGCATTCCAACATTTTAACGCGTTTTCTTGTATACGTGTTTGATTACAATGTAGTAATGTCATGTAATTACCAGCTGCTGATGAGCCTCCACCACCATGCTGAACAACGGATTGTTGCAAAGATTGAAGGTGGTCGATTGTAGAAGGGCTAGAGCCAGATAAGACCGACTGAGCATTGCTTCCTATGATTGTGGTCGATTCATCGCTTGTTCGCTTAAAAAAGTTGTGCTGCAAAGCGTAATATGGTGTGATCCTTGTCTTGGGATCATAGTCCAACATGCGTAAAATCAGATCTTTGAATCTTAGGTAATCTTGAACAGCGTGTCCTTGTTCATTTAGTCGTCTTCCTCCTGGACCGCCAGTCTCAACTCCGAGTATGTCATGAAGTCGTCGGGTCGCAGCGGCTTTATACTTGCGGTTGGTTTTTGGTTTCTTAAGGATGTAGGAACCGTCAGGCATCTTGTCGAAGAACTTACGTGTCTTCTGACCAATGTCTAATATATGTTTGGGTGGGACTCCCAACACTTCGACGATTTTATTCATTTGGTCCGTCTAGAATATAATACACACGCAAATTAGTAAATACTTTTCAGTGAGTGATGCCTACCTTGTTACATATCATATAGGACTCAAACGTTAACAACGAATATAAAACAATGTTACCTCGTCAGCACCAGAGAAGAGGGGTTCACCTGTGTGCATTTCCACAAGTATGCAACCCAAACTCCACATGTCAATTGCCAGATCATAAGGGATACCCAAAAGGACTTCGGGAGACCGATAAAACCTAGACTGGATGTACTGGTATATCTACAAATGAAAGCATACAAACGAAAAGTTAAAATTAACAATGACTCCACTTTCAATTAGATGCAAATGACAATAATTAGATTTCCAAGCGATATAAAATTACGCTTAGATGCCCTACCCTTTGTCCAAGTTGACATGAGCTCCCAAAATCCACAATTTTAATTGCAGATCTCTTAGGGTTACAGAGTAGTATATTTTCTGGCTTCAAGTCACAATGAATAATATTCAGCTCTGGGGTGGCAAGAAAAAGTAATGCTGTACATAACTGCTGAGCAAACTTCCTTGTAAGGTTCAACGATACTCCTCGGAAATTGGTATTTCGAAGCAGGTCATACAAGTTGTACGACAACAGCTCAAAGACGAGACAGAGATGACTTCTCCACATAAAGTGACGCTTTAACTTCACTAAAAATTGAAAAAACCAATAGCATTGTTATTATGTGATTGATTGAGGCAAGGAATGCTACGAGTGTTTTTTTAAAAAGAATTTAATTCAGCTCGACGTTTCGACTGTTCTACAGTCCTCTTCAGGAGCGAAATTACGATTGGGTAACAAAAATTCAACAACAATAAGCAATAAATACAAGTATTTGTCTATCAGATTGTATCATTCGTTATTACTAAAATCAACTTTAACTTCGACACTAAAGAATCCGTAATTTTGCTTTTACTATGCATATCTAGAGAATTTGCCACGCAGTTATATTCTCATTTTTATAGGCAAACCAATACACACACTTACGATTATATTTTGTCTCGTATTTTTTGAAAATGCTTAAACAATGAGACATCAGTAAAAAACTAAAATATGACATGTTCTTGCTTTAACACTCAACTATGGATCCCCAATCCTTTGTCACAATATTCTTTAGCTTATCAACAACAGCTGAAAACGTTTAGATATGTGAATAGTTATCACACTAAACTATACCACTTGAACTACGTCCAGTCAGCCTACCAGTATAATGCCAACATTAACCACTTCAAGGGGAAATGTAGAAATGCATTACACAATGATTATAAATGATTGTCAGTAAGTCAAACAGTCATTCGAAAGAATGACAATGCTTCAAAACCTAAACAAAGAAAGATGATAATTGATATCGGTCATGTTGAAGGTACACATGCACAATATACTATTATATGCACACTAATCGGGTCACTGACTTGATCTAGACGTCAAAAACAAAACATGTCGTACTTATTCATGCAATTCTTGTATTGTGATAATCACAAAAAAATCTGTATGAAAAATAGGAGATAGAAATGAATATTAAATCAAATGCATTGATTTGCCTATCCGGCACGCAAAATTGGTCGGATTTCATCTAGATTACGCACCTATTAAAGATTTACCTATATAATATTTGTTATCTACATCCGCCTTGTTCATCATTTCAAGCAACTTCACTTCGATTTGCGCTTGATTAAGGAAGGGTTTTTTGTTCTTGATTATCTTAATCGCAACGAGACATTGATCTTCATGATCATAGGCTTTGACAACCTGTAAAAAAGAAGGCAAAACGTTTAGTTTAATAAAACTTCAATCATAGATATGTATTTAAAATGTATACAATTTAAACTGTTTTAATTTCGTACAATATAATCGCATAGCACAATATTTAAATAGAATACATTACCTGACCAAAAGATCCTTTGCCAATGAGCGAATCGATTTCATAACGATCCAAAAACTTTTCACCGTTCCTGATAATGTAATCATGATTATCATCGTCATAACCATCATTACTGAACACTTTTCTTTCTTTCTTGTGGGATGCATCGTCTCCTTGTTGTTGCTGAGCTCTTCGTTTCTTTTTCGCGAAGTACACCTGAAAATATGGAAATAATCGAAATATTAAAAAATGTGAACAATGAAACTAGATCTGACTTACTTATGCTTGCGAATACTATTTCAAAGCATACTAATTAGTTTTCAACGGAGTTCCTTCCTACCTGATTAATATGTTTATAAGTTTTGATGAGGTCAACGCTCAGTTTGCGCAATGGTGCCGTGCCTGGGTCACGGAAAGTCTTTGGGATTCTTGCCTGCATAGCTTGCATATCGGCAACACTACTAGATGCTACACCACTACCACTACCGCCACCACCACTAGCATTACTAGTTCCACCACTTGGGTCAAGATTTAAGTTCATATTAACTCCTGATTGTGCTGCTGGATACGCAGAACTACTCGTTGCCATATTCATAAGTCCTGAATTTCCTGGATTTGTGTGAACAGCCATTCCCATGATTCCAAGAACATTAGAAGGTCCTAAGGTAACACTACAGCCTCCGGCCATCGACAATAGTTGCTCTTCTGGCACTATCCTACCGTATAACGGAGCACCAGGGGCACGAACTCTGGCTCCCACTTCGGCGTTCCCATTTCCTGTAAAGAGAATAAAAATAAAATGACGTTAGACAACTGGGATTTCATGAGTCGAGTCGTCAGATTTACAAGCTAAAATTAAAATATGTAACTCTTGAACTGTTTTCTGGAATTACAAAGAATGAACCAAGTGCGACGAAAAAATTAAGCATAATAAGATCACTAACACAATTTACAATATACACCACAAGCTACATTTAATAAATACAAAAACGTACTTACAAAACACTCATACTACAAAACAAAGATTGAAAACATGACTACTCTTTTCTATACTACCCTTCTACCATTTATTGGCTTATTGTCTACATGCAATATTCAATAACTTTCCTTTCTATGACGTGTGCCTATTCCGAGAAATTGTCACGTCACACATGCAAGTATCTATACGAATCTTTTATTATCTACCGTTTGCACACTCACACATTGCCAACGTCAAGTTGATGAAAACATTGAAACATCCAAATACCAAATACTGCGTATAAGTAGGTGAGGTGAGGGGTTCTAGATTCATACTGAAGACTCAACTCATACTTGTAGCTAGCTGCCTACATACTACGAATGTACGAGGCACTTTATACTATACCATTTAAACGCTATTTCCACTCATTCTTTAAGTTTCAAATTAAAGGTATACTGGGGAAAGCACATACCTTTGTTTTTGTTTTCCACTTCCATGAGTGCCATCTGCTCGTGTTTATGCCACATGTCGGGCCGTTTGGCGTGCACCAAAAGGGTGCTGTCCATGGCCTTATAAACTTGGTTATCCACGGTCAACACAACCATGGAATCATTTGGGGTCAAAATTATGAGCGAGACTTACACACTAATAAAGATGAGTCTCACTTCACGCACTCAAACTACTCATTTGGATTGCAAAAATGTTTCTACTAATATTACTACTTAATAAATCGCGAGCCTTTCCTGATCTACTTTATAATTGATTCTGCTTTCTTCCACAAATAACGAAGTATATCGTAAGTATATGTATATGTAGAAGAGAGAAGGTGGGGAAAGCTTCCACTTTTCTCAGCACCACTGAATTGATTGTCACTAGCTTTTTTGCAAAGTCTTTTGAGTTTCACTAATTAGTTGGAAACAGTTTTTAATATTTTTGACACTTTCTTCCAAGACTCGATGTGGGTGTTTTATTTTTGAGGGTGTAGATGTCCACGTCAAAACTGCAAATAAATAAAAGTAATAATAGGGTTTACGAATTTTGTAAACTCAACGATTGTGAGATGCTCGTAACCCTTAGCATGAACTTTCTATCCCTTCATTTGGATATAAGATATATTATTTCTTATTTCCTTCCACTAACTGAAATCATTTTTAGGAAAAGTGGTTTCGTATTTCATGCTCATTCTCGTTTACTATGCTCATTCTCGTTTACAAATAAGTAAGGAAAGGAACAATAAAGCACTTAATTACCTACACCTTAACGTTCAATAGTTTATACCCTTCCACTCCCAAAACGCCTATGATACGCTCATAAAAACCCATTATGAAAGATAACATGGGGAATTACTAAATTACCATGAAAAACAATCAATGAAATACTTCTACCTCAACAACATACTAGACTGACTGAAATCCACCAGTTAACTGGAAGGATATACTGTTCAAAATTAGTCATCCATCTGCTATGCGACCATAACCTACTCCTCTTCCAAGATCAGAAGTTTGTACCTATATCATGGGTAAGCAAGCAAACGCAAACGCTGGGTTATACCAATACTATGTTCATACATTTTGTGCATGCATAATATCAATATCCCACCCATATATATATAACATAAGTCTATTGCACTACGTTCATCTCATGACTATGAGTTCGTCAGAACGAAACCAGACGCACGACATGACAAACACGACGTGGCAGCAGCAAAAGAATGAGATGAGATCCTGCAACAAATGTGATCATCATCCCTAAACTACGCTGTAGCTGTATCTGAATTGAATACACACAATCCAAAAGTAGTTGCTTAACATGAACTCTTACTGTTGTTGACTGTGCAAAAAATATTCAGAGTTAGCATCCAGACCAATTCTTGTACCTTGAAGCCAGCAGGAGACAAAAACAGTGGCTTCTTGGACTATTGGATATTTCATAATTATTGTGAACCTTACTAAATAACATCATGATGGAGCGAAGAAGATGATGTGATGAATCTGTCTTCTTGGTATAAACAAGCCCCTCTCACAACCTTGAGAGTGCCTTGAACTTTGACGTGCGTCACAAACTTAAGTTAAGATACAAAACCCCTAAGCAAGCTTGATATAAAAGTAGTAAGTCCAAGCATGGTCCGTCAATAAAAGCCACAAAACTTGTTCTTATCTCTAGAAAGACTGTTCACAATCAGCCAGTATTAAGCGCATCTTCCTTTTGCATGGGAGACTTACAACAATAATATAACGTGTATATTATCCATACTTACTTATCAATTGCATACTTGGGCTGAATTGACTGATATAGTATTGTGCAAGTGGAGCAACATTATCCTAGATAGAGGATGAATGATCTTCACTCATGAGCTAGCTACCAAATACACGATAAATAAGCATAAATACTGCACAACAACAATGAATATAATATAAGTAACACGTTTAAGTATGTATTATGCATAATACTGCAGGCAGTCCGACACAGAATCTCATCAAGCAAGACCAATAACTTTAATGTGAATTATAATTTTCGACCGGTACAGTAGAAGTCTGAAACGAGAATACAACTTTCGTTCGTCCGATACATTTATAATTAGCTACTTACTTACAATAGCAATATTATCTGCGAAAGATCTGCAAACTAAACCTGATCTTGAGAATGAGATGAGGAGAGGTATTCACCATGCATTGCATGCACAGCAAAAAAATCCTGATTTCATATTCAAGAATTTCATTCAAAGTCATTGATCGTGTTTCAGGTTTAAGCTCCCGATTGAGGGTTTCTATTCAACTACTGCTAGCAAAGCAAGAGAATTTCATTCATTCTTAAAACCGGAATCATCATTCCGATGAAATGAAATTCTAGCCTTTGAATTGAAACTAAAATACATCTTCCTTACATCAGTAAAACATGCTTGCTCTTGCTATCAGCTATTAGGGTTCACTAAACACCGCCAACTTCTCGAAGCCCAAGCAAGCATATTTTTCGTTACAGTTCTACTCCTTCCGTTTCTTGATTTCATGTCATGCAATGTAGTTATTCTATGAAAGAAATGTACATATGGCAAAGTCTGAATTTCATTCGGACTACGGTAGTGTAATAATACTCCACAGAACACAAAAGTGCAATTTAACCTTCTCTGTATTGTATGTATCTTGCCTGAGACATTTGTCATTCACGAATGCAGACAGTTCGCAAACAACAGTCTCCAGCAGCAATAAACTAATTCTTAGTTAAAATGGTGTAAATTGATGACTGATAATGCCATACCATGCATAACTAACCATGTCGATTTAGGATGTTGTTGTCCATGCATACATAATAATTACGTGTGATTTTATGCATGCATCCTTCATGTATATATAATATCCGAATTTAAACTAAAATACATATAAAAAATTAAATCCAAATGTAATAGGTTACTTCATACTTGTCTTCAGCCTTCAGCTATCTACAAAACTAGCTGAAGAAGTGCAGAATGAATATGTGATGTGCAAGTGGCAATTGGCATTGGTAGTATTAGAATTAATACAAGGAGTCACGAAGAAAATGATTTTTACAAACTATATATGTACAGTAGCCGATTGTTTACACCGTTACCGCCCCCCTCTCAATAGTTAACTGAAGTACAACTCAAATGAACGACTATTTGAAACCTACCACGTCTATTCCAAACGCTAATTGCTCGTAAAAATATGGGCATATCATTGAGGTTAGCTATAGACAGACTTGATTGACGCACAAATTAAGGATATTTTAACAAAGCGAAAAAAATCAACAATTGAACATTCAGCATTACTCTTCAGAAGGACAAACCCTACACTTGTCATTAGCCTCAACTATGAAGAGAGCGAGTAACTAACTATAAATATACAACAAAACCCGAAACCAAATCACACATGTCTTCAAAAAAAAATTAAAGATCAAGTCAAAGATTTGAGAAAATCAACATTACGTGCCTACTAGAATTGCTATACTGAGATAATAAATATACATGCATATGCATACTGTGTCAACTTGTGTACTATTCGATTCTCAGCTGAAGTCTACATAATACATACTATATGCATACTACAATGGTCACAAATACATATAATGCACTCCTACCCACTAGCTTGAAATTGTGGTAGGCTACTTTGTATTTGAAGCAGCTCATTAGCATTTTCTCCCAAAAACCGGAGAACTTAGTTCCAAAAATAGACCAAAACTTTATTCCATTGATAATTCATATACTAACCTTTTTTTATCAAGGATAGGATCCTACAATTGAGTTCCTCAAAAACAATATGCGACTTTCTTTTCACAACAAACAGGCACCACGATATTCCTTACTCCTGATAAACTTTTAGCCTTAAACGTAAAATGTTATGACTAGCCTTTTAAAATCGTTGTATGTAACATTCCGCTTAAAATCACTTTACACAATCTTATCTTCCCCTTTTAGTTAAATATACCACTGCTTAAACGCAATAATTTTATAAGAGTGAAGAGTTCACAAAACTTCAACCTAGGTTTCAGTAGTAGTTCATTCAACGTGCTTTCTCCTCCCCTCTAAAATATCACAAGACAATTCAAATGAACTTGACCCACTCAAACAATAATGTTCATATTTTTCACGAACTTTCTTCCTTTCACCATTAATCTATATATTTATCGAAACACTAACCAGTCTTTTTGGCAAAAGTCTTTCTGCATGTAGAGCAGTATTATATTGAACACAGCAAAACGTGGCAGCAGCACACTGATTTAAAATTAACTATGCTTACCTAATTAATTCTAGCATGCGTTAATTCGCGTGGCAGTCTTTTTTCACAGCTTTTCCCATTTCTCATCACACACTACTATCAACTATACTAGTAAGTAACGTATTGTGTAAGTGTGCAATTCACAGAAGCACCCGGAACAGCTTCCTCCTATTTTAGTCGGCAGCCTAAATTTTTGTTTGGAAAGGATTAGTGGAGAGCAGCAATATCAATGTAACTGACCAGATGTGGAATCTGGAGTAAATTAGTGTAATTAATTACACTTTCCATCAACAATACCTACAACACGAGATCCAGTGAAACAGCTGATGGTTGCTCAGAGAATTCAGCAAACCACCATCAGCTCCTTTCTCTAATTGATGCATTAGGAACAAGAAGAAAAACGGGGCTATTACTTCACTCCAGAAAAAAAAACTTTTCACAAACAAACAACCAATATTTAATTTGCTAAATGCTTTTGCGATGATTTAATGCATGCGTGTTTTCACTGATTTCAAAAGGGGATTTTTGTTGAGACGTGAAACCAGCAACGACCTGGGCTCTCACAGAGAGATATCGATATTGTATAGAGTCAATACAAAATGCAGAAATTTGTATATGGTTTAGTGGTAGCGGAGAGGGTTCCTAATGCTTCATTTCTTCTTGCCTAGCTACCAAACCAAAACCAGACCCAGCCAAATAGATATATGGATAAAAAAGCTTGTTATATTCTAATGTATATATATTAGTTCTATCCACTATGCTTGGGTTTCTGTTGCTAGCGTTCGTTCGCCCGAAAGATGGTTCAACTAAGTCTGTTTTGATGTGCGTAGAAAGGATGTAAATGGCCTGGCAACTGCCACCCAGCACACCCAAGACAACCCCAGACGGGCTCAACAACGTCATAGCATCCCTTCGAACTTGGGCATAATCATGTAAGAGAGCATCGAGGTGGTTGGCTTCGGCCGCCCCTACACAATTTCATCCTATCCTCGCCAGGCTTACAACAGCTTTCGAGCTCAACATCCACTGGATCAACTCTTTTCATTGCGCACTAACGGCGAGAGGACTAGCTCTCAGTAACACATCAGCCTGTTAGGGACCTTCTTACAAATGTCGACAAGATAGAATACAAAACTGTTTCTGTAAGAGTTGCTCACGCTGCATGCTGCAAGTATATTCTGTAGAAACACACACTGCTTATTACCTCTCTATACTTTATACGTATAAATCACATGCACATGTCTATTGTATATACATTATACATAGAATGTGAAGGTACATTTTTATATACTACACAAATAAGCATACCACCCCAATGGTTAGGTATTCGGTACATATGTACATAAACTACATATTATATGACTTGCAGACTGCAGAGAGAGTGCAGAGTAATATCAAACTAAAATACATTGCATAGTACACACATATATTACATGATTTCAGACATCATACATATGTATACATATGCACCAACAAACATGCATTACACACTACCTCCTCACAAAATGAAAGAGTTTTCCTACGTGCTAGTGGGGCTGATGGAGGATGAAGATCGTCGAGCTTCTAGCGTATATAAACTACAAAACAATAGTGGCAAATTCCCACACAGCAAAAGATAGACAGGCGTGCAGAGAAATCTACGATTACGAACGAAACTAAGTTCTATCTAGTACCTAACTTATTCTGTCAAAAACTTGCAGATAGGTTACCTTGTATTTTGTAGTGGTCTGATAGGATAGGTAAGTATAAGCATATATGTGCATTGCACAAGCTTCTTTCTTTTTATGAATATGATTAGTATACACAGTTGAAATCTGAAGTGATGATGCATATCCATTTGCTTATATTTTAGTTTCAACTACTTCTAACTTCTAACATGCTTGATTTTCCGTCGTTCTCAGTACTGATGAGCATCTATAGTTCCTCCGAATCGCATCAGCAGCGCCAGCACCTTTTCTCTCAACAAGAGTCATAGTCATATTATGCAGCATTGCACTACCTAGACAAGACACATCCGAGCGCACTTGAATTTTTCTTTTGAGTACGAAAGAAATGTAAGACACAGCTATAATAAAAATAACAGGGACGGACGAAACATACATGCATTATAAGAGAGCGAAAACTTCTTTTGGATTTGATGATGTTGCTGGATAACATGAAAAAGACTGACTCGACTGGTGCATTGCATTCTGCCTGAAATACTACTCAAGCGGACAGGAAAAGCCACTTCTTTTTAGCAGACACAAGATATGTATGTATACCGTATATATCTTCATATTTATAGAACAGCAACTGGGCATATACATACATAAGTTTACTCACTACAATCCTCATACTATACCTTTGTGACTAACGAAATACAAGCAAGATATCTTCATGTCAAAGTATACCTGCATAAATAAATACGTAAACTTCCAGGTACATATATTATCTCAGCCACTGCATGCATTCGTACTTTCATACAGCAATTTGCAATTTAGTATTTTTTTCTAACAATCCACAAGAAAGTGCTGCTACTTGACGATTTCTTTGGTTCACTATGCATAAAATAATGCATGTCTGTCATCTATAGTGAGTGTACATTATTCCTAGTATTAAGTATATCTTTTAGTTTGGAGATAGAAAACGAGACGATTTTTTACTTTAGCTTTTTAGTTTTTGGAGGTGTAAGTAAATGTAAATATCCTCCCAGCATTTACGTACACTTATACATATAGTTTTATCTTCTATAATACTACTACAACACTGTCTGTGTGTTATCTTTTCTCTGAATTTACATTTGACGTGCATGTATGTAAGTATTGGAGCGTCTCTTTTCTGACCATTGTGGTGTCGGAAGATCACGAGCCTCGTCACGGAAAAGTCAAAAGCCTGCCTTCACCTCGGTTTTGCTTTTCCTTCTAGCTCACCACCATGGTAGGTATCAGCACCACGTTAACTATTAACTACATCGTCATCATCATGTACATATCATATCGTTGTATTATTATATTCATATTATCCCGAATACCGAGAGTTAGCTATTTTACATCACTCACATAGATACGTGTATATATATAAAGTGGTTATATTGTTGTCCGGGATATAAATTTGTCTGAAACTAATTTAGGGAATGTCACAGTTTTTTGCATAAAAATCATGCGTGCTAGGTCTCTCTGTTACTAGTCTGATGTATATATATATAAGTATATATACATGTGCACTGCACAAAAACACAAGCAAAGCAAAAGTATATTCACTTCGCTGTTTCTGTGGAGGATGCATCTCTTATGCCCTGCTCCTTTCTCTGCTCTTATTTGCTTGCCAAGCAAAAGCTCCGAAAATGCTAGGTTTCTGACTGAGTCTGAGTGATTTTTGCATCATTTCTTGTATTCAATACTTACACTGAACTCCAGTTTTCAATTCAATTCTATTCTTTTGCACTTAACAACTGCATATTAATAAGAGTTCGCCTGCCTGTTAATAGGAATGATTCTATCTCTATCAGAAGACAGATGAAAACCCCAGACAGACATAAAAGCAAGCTAGTAGCTAGAACGAAAGATGAACATGCATTTAACACATAAACATAGCTCTCCCTATCTAAACTGACAACACACGGACGGTCAGAGACACAAGAAGAGTCATATCGAATCCAAAGTAAATATAATGTTAGCAGAGTAGAGAGAGAGCCAGACCAGAACTGTGCAATTACATAATTTCTATGAGCTTGTTAATGGATTCTAGCTCAATTTCTCATCATAATAGTTCCTCCTCCGTCCGAAAGAGATGTTGGTACAGGAACTCTAAAATGTTATGTCCATGCACATGGAGTTGATTTTATAGATGCGCCAGTAACAGCTTAAAATGTGCATTATATGCATGCATCTACTTACGATTTTACTTAACAACTTAACTACATGGATGGAACCATCCAAATAAGTTTGGTTGTGCTTTTAAACATATGTACTTTAACTAAGCTGAATGTGGATACGGATACAGAATACATTCACTTCTTAGTTCCTCCCTCGCCCTCTTTCTTTAACCGTAATGATCACCAAATGTGTGTAGTTTTTGCATTATTTTTAAAGTAGGCATGTGATGTACTTGTGTGTGAATCATCATCACATCTCACATCACCAACTGTCTAGCTCTAGCTAGTAACAGGAAAATACTGGTCGTCAACTCCTCAAGATTCAACCTTTCCTTTTTGTTTGCATTGCATTGCAGTAGGACAGTACAGTCCTCGTTAGTTTAGCTCAGCATTGTAATTATTGCAGTGGAGTGGAGATGAGTTGACATAGCTGTATGGCTGGAATATAATATAACAGAAAGAATGTGCAGTGCAGAAGAAGAATCAAGTACATATGTTGTGGAGCTTTTCATCTGTGTACTTTCGTCATTTGCAGACTCTAGAAAAGTAAGCTCTGTGCCATACGCGCATTGACTTGGCTATATTTGTTTCTAAGAACTTTTGTCTTCCACTCATGAATGCTTTTATGTATGTTCATTTTCATGACTTGTCCTTCCTACGCCAGCAGCCGGAGTCGCTTGACGACAATGAAATGCATACAACGCTTCAATACTTGCACTTCCAACGTCTTCAACCTTTATTTAGCATCATCGCTATCACCAATCGCTTCTTAAAATACTTCAGGCTATGAATCTGGTTGAATGCTGAATGTGAATGAACCAATTAACTCAAGCAGGTTGGGGCTCCTGATTTCAACAAATCGCTGTTGTTGAACTGGATTTTTTGGCTTTAAATCCCAACTTTCACCAGATTAAAAAAATAAATAGAACGGTGAATGTAATACGGATGTAACTTAATGTTACTTAAATTAATGTAATTACAAAATAGAAACCAGAAGAGACAGGATGACAAGAATCGGGAATCAGTCACCAGTAGATGTAGAGCATATAACCGCGGCTGATCTTTCTACAGAAGCAGAAGATGGAAGACGATGTATACGAAATTGATGCTAAGCTAATGTAATGAGTGACTATATGATTCAGTTTTTAGCATTACTGTTAACTGCTTGCTAGCAGTAGCAGTAATGAGTACTACTAATTACAATTACGCAGATGACTAATCGTAAGTAGTTGCAGACAAATTACAGAATTAATTATAAAATGCTTCTGTAATTTGAAAATTTTAATTATTAAAATAAAATGGTTTTCAATATTCTAATCTCTGTGCTTTCATTCAACTGATTCAACATTACTATTTATTTGTAAACTAGTTAAAATCTTTGTTTTCCTTTTCTATTTTAATAAGACACTTTGTTATGTTGTCTAGATGTAAAAAATATGTTTTGATTTGTGACGAAGATGGAATCTTTTGGCCAGGTCAAGATTTTTTTGCAGATTACATTCAACATTACAGATTTGAGATTATTCTTTATATTACTAAATTGTCTACAGACATTAAGTAAGTATCAAGTATTCGTATTCACCAACCAACGTTCTGAATACAAGTTTATGAAATTCAAAAGTTCTGAATTTTTACAATAGAATAATTCAAAAGATTACAAATAAAATGTCTCGTGTTAGTGATTGTAGAATGCTGACGACGGAAAACGCTCAGTAACGCGAAGTAATTGTGTTTGATGAAGAATTAACGACGGAATCATTTGTAGACAGTGTTAAATCATTTATTGTGGAACAGCGTAGTAATGTTTATTTGTATTACAAATGATGTAACTAATTATAATTGTAATTGTTGCTGACTCGGATTGTTTATATTTGACCATTATTGAATATTGGATTTATCTTTTTCTGTGTTATTGTAGGGAGAACAACCAAAATTTGGCTGATACAAGTTAACACACAAATAAAGTCTAACTAACTAACTAGCTCAGCCACAACCAGCCAGAAAGAAGTATTCTCATTCTCACTGACATTGCTACAATTACTGGTGACTGGCGCTATGAGCTACAATATTATGGTGTATGGGTTATTTTATAGCGTTTTTTCAATGAAACAGAGGGTTGGAGTATAAATATGTGGGCGACAACAGACAAGCCACAGATTTCGAAATATTTCGATTTCAAATTTTGAAGGACTTCGAAATTTTTTCCTACTAAGCCCTTTTCGTTGCATGGGACGTTTGGTTGCGTTTGGTTAGGGGACTAGCTTACACTAACCAACTCTAACCAAACCTATATGATATATGCATCATAATTCGGCCAGAAATGTGATAAAAAGTTTCATGTTCCCAAAAAATCGAAATATTTCGAAATCTGTGGCTTCAAATTGTCTCAAACTTGGGATGTACACGTTTCAGACGATTTTCTATCGATCTAGCGAATAAAAATTTTTTTTGGTCTCGCCCACATATCTTTACTCCAAAACCAAATAAGCAGTATAAGTATAGTTGATAGTAAATATTGAATATAGCCAACAAAAAACGTATTTATGCATATATGAAATATGATGGGACATGACAGACGACACGGCATAAATTGGGGATCTGTCATTTCTAGCAATGTCAGCGCAACTTTTATTTATCAAAATCATCAAAAAAGTAGTCAGTAGTGTAGTAGTGGAGTCCTAAACACTAAAAGGAAAAGGGTCGGAGTGCAGCAAACCTGAAGCAGGTCCTTTTCGTTTGTCGTTATACTAAAGGTTTGGTTATGTTTGGTTAGGTATAGCCAGCTTACACTATCCAACCCTAACCAAACCTATATGATTAGGCATCGGCATCATAATTCGCCCGGAAATGTGATAAAAAATTCATGTTTACACGAGAAAAAAAACTTTGAAAAAACCTTTAAGAGCGGAGCTTATTTGTTTAAATGAAAAAGCAAGTTCCCGAGTGAAATTTTGAAAAATACTAGTCCCAGCTATAGAGAATTTGCTCCTCTATCTATTGCTAGTAAAATATAGGTCACAAGTAATTATGAATTTGAATTTAACCTCTTTAA
>JAANSM010000889.1:0-22359 GCA_036850725.1 Orchesella villosa | reverse complement strand
ATCTGGGGAAGCATAAAGCTTGGCGCTGTCGGTTGGCTTGAAGCTAGACATAACCCCTCCTCCCGTCTCAGGTCGTCTTCCAAGTGTTGCTGTACCTACGTCCAAACTAGCATAGTCCTTTGATTTGGAAACATCCACCTTGATCACTTGCCCTGGTGGAACAAGATTCATGATAGTCTGCTGCTCAGCAGTACTAATAGTACACCCTGTACTAGCTCGTCTCGGCAGCGTTTTAGACTGAACTGGGCGAAGCGGTTTGATCGTTCTATATTCCCCTTCGGGAACGATAACAGGAGTTTTGATTGATTTTGGCGTTTCTTCACCTGACGTTGAGCCAGTAGTACTGCTCCCAGTTGAACTATCACTTTCATGTCCATCCTCTTTTGCAGGTGCAGCAGCTTCAGGTGGAGGAGCTGGGAGGGTTTCTATGCTCTTCCATGAGTTCTCATAGTTTTTGTCAAAGAGTCCTTGAATGGTGGGAGACATACATGCCCATGAGTGCCTCGGATTTACCCTTAGCTGGTTAAGATTTTCCTGACTGAGTGATTTTGACTTTCTCTCTGGCGGAAGTCCAGGTTTGAGAACAGGAGCTTTCTTACAGCCTTCTAGATCAGGGGTGCTGTGGAAGTCTTTATGAAGTTTTGCCAATTCCTTGCCTTTCAGTGCAGACTAGAAAGATAAAAGGTAAGTGTCATTTTTTGGCAAGTGGTTTGAGAAACCTGGATGTAATAAGCAATCAAATAACTTTTATAATGCTGTCCAAACTATTTATGGCAAATTACCTTCGATCGTTTCATTTCTGCGACGCTAGCGTATATTTTGTGACCAGCATGCGGTAGAGTTGAGGAAGGAGTCCACGTGGGTTTCCCTTCCATTGTTTCACCAGCACCATTAATTGATTTTTCAGTGAACAGCTCTTCAATCTCAGAAGCCGCGATTCGGCCGGAAGACGGTCTTGCACGAATCGAAGCTGTTTTTGTCTGAACACCACTATTACTACTTGCATTACTTGTTCCGTTTTCATTTGTGCCGTTGGAGTTCGTTACACTTGGAGGTAAGGGGGGCTTTCCTGCTATTGAGTCTACCGAACTGGATTTTGTACTTACATTCTCACCAGAGCTGCTCACATGATTTGCGCCGTCTAGAAAGACAAGGTGTATTATGAATAGTTCGTTACACTTGGAGGTAAGGGGGGCTTTCCTGCTATTGAGTCTACCGAACTGGATTTTGTACTTACATTCTCACCAGAGCTGCTCACATGATTTGCGCCGTCTAGAAAAACAAGGAGTATTATGAAAGCGGATCTAACACAATCACAATTATCTACATACAATTATACACACTAATAATTCCATACCTCCTAAATCAGCCAGCGCAGCAACCATGCTCTTAGCTCTTGCTCTACCAACACTTAAGCTAGTGTTAGGATCCCGACGCGGAGGTGACGGTACATTAGGTCCGCCAGATCCTATTATTTCCAGTTAATAATTTTTGTGAAAGATATTGCAATTAGACATGCAGAGAGTTGCAGTTAGTATAAAATTTATTGGCATTAAAAGTTACCTGAATACTTCCTTGGTAATGTTGCAAAATGGTACTGAGCTTTCGGGGTCCCACTAGAATTAGCATCACACGTGAGTGATGCGGGTGAGCCAGGTTTACAATTTTCTTGTTGTAATGCTTGTGGATATGATAGGCCAACTACAGTCATTGATACGAGATCAGCAGACTTCCTAATTAAATCCACGACTGACTCATGGGAGAACTGAGATACATCGACTCCATTGATCTGAGAATTTGGGTTACAATTTATGAGATTGAAGCAATTAGCAGAATGGGTATATGGAGTGAATCAAGGTCTACATTTGAAGAACATACGGTAAGAATGAAATCGCCTTTCCTGAGACCAGCTCGATCTGCTACTCCATTCTCATCGACGTCATCTAAATACTGTAAAGCCGGGAACCTATCAGATGGCTGTAACTCCATTAATGGAGAATCAGCTTTGGCACCTCGAAGCACAAACCCAAACCCCTTTTGTCCCCGATGTAAAATTACGGTATGTGGTTCCCCCCATCTTAAATTAAATATTAAAATATTAAACAAAACATGGGCATTAAAGAGAAAGTGTAAGTTGCATAGCAATCTGCTAAGCAAGCTACGAAACTCATCTTTTCAACCAATTAGTAAAAGTAAACTGAATGCTATAGATAGATAACAAACAGTACTCAGCTTGCTTACATCTTTTTAATTTTGGCCAGGTGCTTTATAGCTGCAGCATCCTTTTTACTACCAGGCGTTCGATGACTCAAGTTATTACGATTTTCATAAACTTTCATACGAATTTCTTGAACACAAGATGCTGGAAATAGGCCAATGTTTCCACGTAACGATCCCTCCAACACGCCAGAACCCGTTGATGCAGTAACTGCGCAGAAACACGCAAAATGTCAAATATAATTGGATACATACATATATTAACAATCAGACTCCTCATCAATGGGAATAATACCTTCAATTATATCGCCTTCTGTAAGCTTAAGATGCCTTGAAGACGTCGGGGTATAGTTTTCAACACAAACAACCATCATGCCTGGCAAAATCAGGGCAGGATCTGTGGGTGTTGCATCATAGCTGGATCCACTCCCACCACTGTTACACGTACCTACTCCGGAACTGTCACTCGTAATGTCACTATGGTCTAGACTTTTTTCTGGAGAATGACATAAATGAACAAATGCATGACGATAACATCTTCAAGAATTGCTACTGCATACATAATTTCCTTGATTAGGACAAATTGTATGACACATCTACCATTTTGTAGAGGAAAGAACATGACTTTGATTGCAACAGTATTTCAAAGAAATAATTCATGGTTTTGAATACCAATTATGAAATCAATTACTATACTGAATATATCTGATTTTGGCTTGTTTAACGAATCATGCCGCAACATAAGCAAGTACGTAGCTACTTTTTTTTGCATGCAGTACTGTTTACGCTCTCAAATAAATAAAAATAATGATATGATATAACAATAACGCAATAAAAATAAATAATAATAACCAGTAATAGCAGAGCCACAGTTGTCTTCGCTTCCGAAGTGGCTACTTCCACCGGAATAACTGGAATCCGAGCAACTTTCTGAACGTGTATGGCTTGAGCATTCACTAAGACAAGAAGAAGCAGAACTGAAAGGAGGAAGTGAGCGATTGCTGGGACACGGACTTGGGGGACCACGAGAAAATCGACCTGACAAACAGGTCATGGATACATTTAATCGTGGATCAGACAATGCTCTGGAAATGACACTCCTTCGCTTTGGATTATATTTTGGCAGATCACGATATGGAACTAAAAAATAAAACACAACATACGTACACAACTAAAAAGCAACAAAAACAAAAAATTTCACTAAACTTGTGATATTATGCAAACAAAAAAAGCATTGGTGCCAAGTTCTCGTTTGGAGAAACCACATTAAAACTACAAGACTTTTTCTAGTAGTCTTTTTTGGGCCAAAAATAAAACATGCAGAAAGTGACAGGTTGGTGGCACTTGATAAAAAATATCATGCAAAATCTAAAGGAAGCAAGGGCATTTCACATTTATTTCATTTTAATTGGACACCTGTAAAACTACTAATCTCAACTCTACTGATGAATTTATCAAAAACTTCTTAGATTAAAGTATTCAGTGTTATTTTTGGGGGCGTGACATGAATTTTTTTTCATACCATTAACTATTTTCCGTTAGCATCGCGGCTGTTGGAAACGATGTATTTTAAAATACAGAATTGTTGAAGGGGGAATTTGGAATTGGATTTGGCACACCAGCCAATGATTAGAGGGAGGTGATACACAACTTTTTCTGTCACACATATTATGTAATAATGACGTTTGCAATTTCACGGTCCGTTTCAAAGCACTTACCAACATCTTGAGGCCGATGGTTTTGAATAATTTCAGCTAGCTCCAAATTCCCAGCAATTACAGCCACTTGGTAAGGTGTCTGATTTGCAAAGTTGAGAGCCTCTTTATCTGCTCCACGGAAGAGTAGAAGTCGAGCACAAGACTCTTGATTATTAACAGCGCAAACATGAAGGGGCGTGTTGCCAGATGCATTCCTCGCATTCATATCTGCGCCGTAATATAGAAGGTGTTCCAAATGTTGCACCAGTCCATTACGACAAGCCTATAGTAGCAGAAAGCATGCAGAATTACAATCTAAATATCAATAACAACGCACTTTCTAACACATTTTTCATTCTTTTCACTCGTTTTACTATAACAGCATCGACAAAATGTATGAAATCATTTATGAAATATGCTCCAATAGAACAATTAGCATTTAGCAAGAAGCAAACTCGTGTTTCCTAATTTGTCACAAAGTTGTAAACCTTTCAACATTTCAACAGCTTCGTATCTTTATTTTATTTTCATGGTGATAATAAACGAAATGATTTATATGTATTCGTTATAATTTTCAAGAACTGGAAGTTTTGCCCTCAATGACCACAGGATCAATGTCATTAGCCATTAACCTTCACAAACGAAATGTCAAGTTTTCCTAAGTGTTAAAAAGTAAAAAGGTATCATGAAAATGGCAATGAACCTGAGCTAACATGCATGCATGAACGTCATCCGATAATAATAACTAGCACTTAATAACATGAAAGCGATGTGAAGTGAGAAAGGGTATAAATATTATATAACCTGATTATGCACTTCTTAAAAAAATTAATACCATTTGAGGAAATCATGCAAACTATAAAGAGTACATGTATGGGAAATTATATGGTGAGAAAATCAAATTTTTATCATTATACCATGAAAATAACATAAGGCATAACCCCAAAAAATTCACAGGAGAACCGAGACTTAATCCCACGCAAAATAGTTTCTCCAATTTTTTCTTCCTAATATTTTGCTTGTCATTTGCTAACGCAGAGTCATAAGTAAACATGTATGAAAGAAATGTTGTGCCGATCAACAATGCTCATTATTACATTGCAAATAATTTGCAAATGTACATGAAACGCAGTGAAAATGAGGCAGAGTAAATGCCCTCACCTGGTGAGTCTCATGCCAGCCTTGAGTATCTTGAGCTCCAATGTATGCGTGGTCGTGAAGCAGCATTTCACACAATGTTGGATCAGCTCCAGTCGCCACACTAATGTATAATGGAGTCAGACCTTTAGAATCCCTGTAATTAGGAGAGCCACCTAAATCCAACATGGTTTTGACTGCTTCCACGTTCTTTGACTCTACGGAACGGTGCATTGCTGTTGATCCATCCTTTGTCCTGTAATCCAAGAGGGCACCCCCATTGACTAATGCAATAAGCAATTTGGATGGCTTCTTCATCAGGGCAGCCATTGACAAAGGGGTTTCTAATATGAGTTGAAGATCGAAAAAAAATTATGATTCAGTTCGTTATTAAACACATACAAAAGAGGATAAATCCCAGTGTGAAGGATTCTATCGAGATTCTTCCATAACAATAAACTTCATTTACTTCATCGAAACCTTACATATTTAAAAGTTAAATTGAAAATTCTACGAATAGTCTTACCTCCCGTTTCAGGACAGTGAAAATTTGGATCTAGCCCTTTCGAGCACATCTTCGTTATCTTTTCACAGTGACCTGAGGACACATAGTCCAAGAAACGTCTCAAATTTGATTTGGTATGAAGTGACTTCAATTGCTTCTCATCGATGTTGATTCCCTTATACAGTCGTCTTTTGTACCGTAACTGAAAATTAAAATAAGAAACAAGTAAAATTTCAGTGTATAATTTGCGAGAACGGTATAAATGAATTGAGGAAAATGGACTAACATCAAAAATAGTTACCTCAAGGTATCCCACGGGTCCACTAAACGGATAATCTGACAGCGGTCTCTCCTCGTCGAGAAACTTGCCAGCTTTCCCATTGCAAGGTGGGGCGAATAACCCATAGTTAAAACTTTCCTTCAACTCCTATTAAAAAAATAATCAATTCTTAATGTTTTTTGTTAGCTTTTTAGTCGTTTTCACACAAAGATAAGCATTCAGCTTTATAGAATCTGAATCTCCAGAAAAATAGTTATTGTTGCAATTATCATAATATGCGCATCCATAAAGAAAGTTTTCTTGTTGTACGAACTGCTTCTAGTATTAAGCGATGTAAGGCAGACACGGTGCAAGTTAAAGCGAATTTGGTACCTATTAATACACACCTTTGTAAACAGATGTACACAATCACAAATTAACATTCAATTTTTAACGGAATCAACAATTTTCCTAAAGTTTGAAAGCATTTATGCATTTTCAGCGATTTAAGTTCATTCGTAATATGAACGAGTTACAAGTAGTGTTTCTATTCAAACAAGTCGTGTTTAAATCTTAGCTTAAAGTCAAAAATGAAGAACGATTTTTCCACATGCATAGAAGAGAAGAATGGTAAAGCATAGCGTAGCGTAACAAAGGTTATACTGATGTAGACACATAAATTTAATATTATATTATTGATCAGAATACTTTGCTGATATTGGCATAATAAAAAAATACTCAAGGTGGGAAGCTAAAAGCTCATAAAAGAATGACAGCATTAACTCTTACAGAAAGACAGACAGTCTCTAAAATATTTACACTTGTGAATGGAACACGGTGCGGTGCAGTACGTGCATGGACTAATCGGATGATGAAATGAATGCGGGTCAACACTCTTCTTGGAAGCTCAGATTAGACGCGCTTTGTTTGCCTCTAGCAAGTGCAGAAGAGACAGTTTTATGTGAGTAGGACGAGTGCCAACTAGTTTTTAATCCAATTGTCTACATACTTTCCTTCCAGTCTCGTATTGGCATTTACTTCTACCGTTGTAGCACACTAAGTAGTTAATTTCATAAAATAAAGAAATCCTTCCAGTCAGGACGATCCCAACTTGAAGGACTTGGCCATTGAGACATTCTTTATAAGTATATCTATTATGTACCTAGCAGTAAATTTTCTTGACCATATATCTGCCTACTGCCTGTAACGAGAGCTTAATATTTAACATTGTCGAAAGTCATCTACCTACGTATGACGTATTATGTCATCATTTCCCTATTTTCAAGTGATTCCGTCAACAGATTTGCTACATATTACAAAATACAATATCATTTAGCACATTATACTTATGTACTAAAAAGATTATGTATATCCTTATAGTTTTTACTCCTCATCATTCTTTAACAAAAAAATCCTCTTTAGACAAGCTTCTTTTGTGGTGAATTTGCTTGTGTGTGCCAGGTTTAGCAGTACATGGCAGTGGGTGTGACTCTCGAGCTGCCTCACACTTTCGTCAAACGGACAAAACAGTTAAACACACAAATGTAGCCGTCACCTAATTCTTCCTTAGTCCTAAATGGATCATTAATACATTTCATTTCTTCATCGTAGCATACCGTACCCACGCACGATTATGTTGCAACAACTTTGCTAACTATATAGGTGTAGGTAGTAGATATATCTGTATTTTTTTAATGTCAAAGCAGAGCAAAGGTTTTCACCACATTCGACTGATGTTTCATAACAATGATTGTCCTAGTGCATTGGAAATGACTAAATGCTTTTAATTAATTGTAATCACTTTTGAATTCAACTTGTCCCTGTCGCTCCTCAGCCACATCCTCATCCTACGCACGATCTGAATTACATACATCAAGTGTTGCAAGACGAGAACCTTTATATGCAGAGCCATTGGTCGTGCCATGAGTCAATAACATTGCGAACAGATTCTATTTATCATTTACAGACTTCCAATATATGTGTGAATAGATTATTTATTTAAACTTGCCAACAGATTCGCTTAGAGATTACTCCAAACTTTACCACATGTACATAATGTTGGTTGCTGAAAATGAGATCATAAAAAAATGCTATTGGATTTCTACAATGAGATGACGAAATGTGCTTTAGCTACTTCCAGACCAGGAACAAGAGAAGATGAGAGAGAGAGATGTATACAAGCAGTGAAAATCCTTGGGGATAAACTTGTCAATAGTTCGTATTATGTACACTAACCTGACACATCCATTCTTGCATGTGTCTACTTATAAACACGTATGTTCGTCAACGGGACAGACGCCTACGCAGATTAAGTTCAAGTTCCTTTATCTCAACAACTCTCTACAAAATAGGTAGGATTTTTGGGCGGAAGTGAATCCGGATGACTTGCTGGGAGCCTACCATCCAAGCGTGTGTTTACATTTAAGTCACGTTTCATTTCGCATATAGCCCAAGGAAAAAAGTATATCTACGCAATTACTCGATTATATATGGTCCAATAGATACTGAAATCAATAAAGCTGCGCTTCAATGCAAGCATGGATTTTAGATAAGAAATGTGAACTTCAAAACATGACAAGTTAGTTCCTTGTTGGACCTCATAAATTTGAAAATGTTACAGCATTCACTACTAATTAATATTGCGAAAATGAAATATCAACTCCGTTACTTTTAATGGCCTAACTGTTCAATAATGCCAGTTTGATACGGTGACGAGGATTAATGTTCAAATGCGAACATTACTTTTTTTTATTACGCATGCTAAATTCCTCATAACACATTATAGAACTTAGGAGTCTGTCGCGAATCGCATGAAAATTCATTAAGTCATGAAAGTACGCTTTTTATATTCGAACATCTTTCAAATGGCTTATGAACCGTAAACCACAGATAATATGGTAAAAAAGATAAGGACATCTGAGTCATCTCATCGTTAATGTGTGAATTCGTGCTCAATTACAATTATTTAATACTGACTGCTATCCAAGATAGTGAAATGCAAGAAAATTGGCAGATTGACAATGGTTATATGTTGCTTTTCCTAAATTTCTTTTGAGAATTTGCTTAACAGATCGATTCTTCACGACACGATCGAATAATATGTGGAGAGAACTAATCAGAAGTACTTACTCCACCTACACAGGATGTTTGAGAAGTTGACTAGTAAAATTTCAATTCATAAAAGAGTTTATCTCTTGTCTGTTTAGAAACTGTAAAATCTTTCACTTAAAGTTTAACGTTACGTAGTAGATAATAAGAGCTCAATATCGGTCATCCTGCATGTTTCATATTTAAAAGGGAGTTTACTAGGAACTTATAAACTTTTTACCTACAACATACTAACTAGAAAAGGAAGCGGAAACATTAACGCAGAAAGCCACCATAACGAAATGCAGGTGCAGTCAAAGCAAGCCATGCCATATTTTCTGTGTATGAAATGAAGATAAAACACAAACCGCACATGGCATAATTATATTGTAACATGTGGGCAGTCACTGATTCAATAAAACCATCCCTGTCTTATCAATTGAAGGAAATCAACGGTCTTCCAGGCAATAAAAAAATCAAAGTATGCCAAGTGCAAAAGTTGTAAGCTAAGCTTAGTTACTGATACATATAGATTCATAGATTTAATATGTTTATCATTAAGCAGAACTAATGTAAGTATATCGTAAGTACATCGTAAGTATATACACCTATTAATAATGCCACAATGTAAAAATTCAATATCATTTTGCTTGAATTTTACAAACGCATTGTACTACGCATAATGTAATCCATATACCTTTTCAAAATTGTCGTTTAGTAAAGCCAAGAAATGATACGAATAGAGTTGTAAAAAAATTATAATAACAAGAGAAGCTTAAAAATAAAGTGCTGCATAACTACAAAATTTTCCATCTTTAAATAAATTAACAATAATACATACCCCAAACCAGTGCGTCACCTTTGTACAACCAAAAACCGTAGATGTGAACAGAGAAACCAACCAAAAAGGGTAAAACCAAAAAAATAAAGAATAGATACATATGTACAAAATAATACATGAAATAAAACGTGATATAATTTTGAAAGTGCACATAAAATTTAAATCTTTTTTGTAGCTCATTGAGAGTGAGCACAGCTTAAACTTCCCTTTTAAGAAGTACGCGTGCCTTTCTCAAGAAAAAGAATATGACACTCACTTATTTTCTACTTTACACAAATAAATATAAACCTTCAAATCATGGTAAAATTTAGACACAACTTGAGAATGTAACCTAGTAAAGCTTAGCTTCCCTTAATTTCACCATTGTGTGAGCTATCACATTGTAACAAATTTTATGAGCTAAACGTACCTAAGAATTTACATACCGTAGAAATATTGGTTACTGTGTAAATGTGAAACTAATAAATAAAAACCCACATGCCCCGTGAGAATTTCGAAAACAGATAGAGAATATATAAGGCTACTATATCATAGTGGGTAGAATTAAGTGCGGAAATCACAGCATGATGGAAATTTTAAACGGAACCTTTATTTTATGCCCATGGGATTTTTTTTACAGTTCGCACTGCATCACTTCTCATTGATTAGCCCTAGCTCTAACCTTTACGTTGTATTTTTGCACCTTGATTACCCACAAAAAGGTTATGAAGTGACAGCGACTACCACCAGATTTCTTTATGCTTCGAATAACGAGAATTTTGTGGTTTTAGTATTGGTTTTATACTGCTATTAATTCAAGAATCCTTTCTTTAACTTACAATGTATTTCTCATACAAATGTCTTACTGCAGTTATTACTAGTAAAAGGGTACACAAAGCTCAGCCAAACTTTGTGACATGACTGACAGAACCATCCCCGTCTATTCATTTCATTCATAAGTAAAATTACATCTTGCCAACAATATTCCTTTCAGCTTAAAACTTACTTGGCAAAGTACAAAATCAACTTAATATTTTGATCCAACATCATCATATCATAGATGCGCCAAGCAACGAAATTAAATAGATTAATCTAACCATGACTAATCAGTTGGGTTTGGGGTAAACTAATTGTAAGTGCACTATCACACTAAGGCACGGTAGTCGCTTATAATGGGCTTTAATTTGAAAAAAAAATAGTGGCAAGGTACATAAAAAGAACATCGCATTACTCTTTTTAAACATACAAATTCATTTAGTGTCAGATGAAAACGATAAATCATATAAAATGTTGGTAAGACAAGACCTACCACGATCAACTTATAAGACATGATGATTGAGTTAATTAGCATTTCACACAACTGCATGGGTAATTACAGAGAGATGCCTTTTACAATCAAGGTTACACCAAAGATTATTGTTCTAATTTTCCACTAGCAACGTGAGGACCCCATGAAGAATATAATATGCATATGGATCTAATCGTACACGTACTTAATGTATTTATCAGCTTTAAGTGTGTTCATTACTCAAGAGAAACTAGCAACTGAGAATTCTGAAGGAGTTGCCAAAATAATAAATAGTTGTAGGTAGGCCGATGGCCGGACTTACCTTTGGAAGCGAAGCCAAGCACTGTTGTTTCACATCCCAAACGAGATCATGTTTGTAAAACTGGAGGCACTTGTGAATGTTGAGGTCAGGGACGTGTATACGTATTAACACGGCACCTCCGCCCTGATCCTCTTCACAACCGCCGGAAGCTTCTTCGTCGTTCATTTTGAGGGTCAAAGTATTATCTTCAATTTTGACGCTGGCCTAGTCACACTGTTCAAGCTTCAGTCAACTTTACGCTTCTTCATCACTGTAAAATAAGATAATGAATAAGAATTTTGTCACTTAATAGAGCTTAATCACTTCATCACCAATTATCGATATGAATAATTTTTTTACAGATTATTTCACCTATAAAAATGTAGCTAACTTACACAATATACTATACAACATATGCACACAATTCACATTAACCTTGAGCAAATAAAATGGATTCAGACTAGACATTAACAACCCCATTGTCTCAACAACTCTTAAAAACAGTCTTACGTCAACCAATCTCAAAGTTGTGTAATATGAGCGAGAACGATTTTGCCAAAAGTAGGTTCAACCGTCACCATAGAACTTGTCATTGTGGCAAATTGATTCTGATATTAGATAACATGAAAGCATGTGGGTATTAATTTGTCAACAAAGCATCCGAATATATGTATATTAAACGTCTCAAAGTATACATGATTTACTAGTTTGATGCACACTCCAGTATCGCAAGTATGCTGAGCCATTTTTCCATATTATAATAATATGGTCCAAGTTTATTGCATTGAGAGCCTCTATAACTACTCCAGAGGGAGTTGACGAATAATATTACAAAAACATAAAAATCTGCCTCAAACACAAACACAAGTGTAGAGTAGAAAGCAACGGGATGATAAATATTGGTCTAAACATCACAGCGAATTTAAGTGGACAATAACAACACAGTCTTGAAAAAGGGAGCAAAGTACGATGGAGGAAACTCTCTCACACACTCGTCCTCAGCGTATATTATACTGATTTCGTGATTTTAGGTGAAAAGCGGATACAGCGAAGCGAGAGCTATTGTGTGGATAGCGCACATATATGTAGATTACACAAAAGTACGTATACGCAACACATATAATATAATGCAATCTCTACAAACGAGTTTGATCAATGAATCTCTCCATCCGACGGGGTAACTCTACGAGCGACTCGCGAGCTCCCGGATTTTTCCTGATCTGTACTAAAATTTCCTACTATGGATGGAGTTTTTTGGCCTTTAGAGTAGCGGTTTACACCGAACATCAACGACAAAATTTTTGAAGAGAAAGAATCAGAGATACAACATGATGAACATGATGCTGCGAGATGGAGGTGGAGCTTTCTATTGCCTATTGTCTCCAGCTCTTCTTTGCACAAAGACATATAATATATACATATACACACATATGCTTACTCTCTCACGAAATGTTGTTAGAGTGGATGGGAATGGGTTTAAAGGTACAAAATAGAAAAGTTGGAGGATTCGAGCTTCCATTTGAACTCCACAAAACAAAGTCAAAATAGGTACGGGAAAATCTGCTCGTACTCTCAAGTACTTTGATATGTCTACCGCACCGGTTCCATTCCAAAGAAAAATCTTATCATTTTGCAACTTTTCATCACATACATGCATATTATCATGATTATATGAGCCTGGTCTATCCGATAATATTCCTGCAAGGTTGGTAGTAACCATACTAATACTCCTATCAGTATTTCGCAAACTCTCGTTTTCGTAGTTTGCTGAACTTGTACAAGACAATCTCATGAGTTTCTATTGAAATCGCCTTGTCGTTGTCTGAAATGTAGGATTACGTTGAACTTCATAAACTATTCTACATATCGCACTTCCTTGACATGTTTACTAGTTATCATATCAATAAAATAGTTTGGTACGCAACTCTATATTTGGCTAGTATTTTAAGACTTTGCTACACGTCTTTATTCTTTCATCCTATCTTCATCTCTCTCTTTCCAGCCTTCAAACTCAACTTGTAGTTTGAAACCTAAAGGCATGCTGCTGAGTCTGGTTTGTTTATGTATCAACAGAGATATATCCTTCGTGGAGTAGACAGAGTACATCTTGTAATTGTGACAATAAATCAGTCAGTCGTTCATCGTAGTTTTTATTAACTGATAAATAAATAAGGCATGGCACTAGAATTTACTTTAATCTATCACCATACCGACTTTCAAGGTTCAATTTATTTTAGGTTGCGGCGATGTATGCCATTAATGGATTTCGAGCAGTATTAATTATCTTGACACAATAGAAGTAATGATTTAATGAATAGAACAACTTGTCTAATATTAGCGTGCTTTCAATAATGCTCGTCGTGCCTTACTTCATTGTTTTTCACTTCTCTCTACACGCTGCCGCACAGTGTATAAAAAAATATCTAAAAATGCAAATTGGTCATTTTTGTTGGATGTTGTTGCCCAGAGTGATTCAATACAATCACTTCATTGGACACCAATTTTCATGATGATGAAGTAGTAGTGGTAGCTCAACATCAGCAATGTCATTGAATTACAGCTTAAGGTGCTGATGTGCAAAAATGATTGCAAAGAGGTGCAAAGACTGCCCAAGCCTTGAATGAATTTTACTTACGTTAGCTCATTTTTTATACTATACTACCAACAGTCTAGTACAAATAGGAACATCGTCCATCCATCCATTGAGCAAGGAATAGATGGACGTATGTCAGCATGAAAACTGTACTACCACAAAAAGAAGAATTGCAGAACCCGTGGAGTTGCATTGTCATCTTCTGATCAACAAAAATTAACAATTGGCCAAATTGCTGGACAAACATTTTTGCAGCTCATCAGACTCCCCTTGGTGGAATGGGTTGTAATTGCTAATGGAAATCTTTTTTAGTGTAACCGCTCGACAACGCCCAAAGCAATTACTTTTTCCAGGGATGTAATTATGACCATATGGCTTTTGCGACTTAAGGTAATAATAATACGACATGTGTACCTCCTCTGCTCCTCTGATCGGTAAGCCTTTTAAGATGAAACGCAAAGAAGCTATCGAATTTCCCCATTGTAGCATTTTAACCCAGTAGTAGTGCATTGTACACACCACACACACACATCATATTATATGGGATATTTAGTCGAGCAAGAAATAAGCAGCTGTGAAATGGACAGAAAAGTTGCTACTTTCAACTGAGTCTCGACTCAACTCTTTTTGGTTAATAAACACAAGTACTTCATGTAACAGGCAATAAATCTCAACACAGTGGCACATTTTTCCAGCCGAACCGGCAGCACGAAACCTCAGCCACTTTAGTTCATTTGCTGAGTGAATCAATACCATAATACAAAACTGATGCTTGAACTCACACTCATCATCATCATCACCATCAGTAGTCGTAGTTTTAGTGAAAGAAAAACTTGATTTATTTTTCAGGCGAACAAGTTCTCAAGTTGCCTTTTTACCTTGCCTACATAAACAAGTAAAATTCGCTACATGTCCATTTTTAAACAAATGGATTACATCAGTCATAATCAGAGATTCTTAAAAACGGCAACATGTCAACACATGCTACACTGAGTGTTTGGAATCTTCTCTGGGGAGTCAAAAAATTGTTTACACTCACTTAATAAAAGAAACAGTTAGAAGTTGCAAATGTTTATCCAACAACTTCTTTAGCACATTGAAAGATTTGATGGTTTTGGTTGGTCAGAGAGACTAATCTTAGACTCTTTTCAATAAAAATCTTTTTCTTTCATTTCATCTGCGCTTCACAGGTTCACATCTGCCTGTTATTCGAGCTGATTCAATGAAATGGCCTCAACATGTTTTAACCACATACTATTCTACATTTGTTTTAGATGTTTAAGTCATTTATTTTTCATCAGATGCATGAATAATATATATATATTTTATATGTATATGGAATTAGTCATTCTAGGATTTTGTGTTCTCAATAACGACACAAAACATGCTGAACATGTGTGTTGAGCTACCCATACATCATCATACCAAATCGTATATAAAGTTGTATTTAATTGAAATCCAAGAATTGAATTCAGTTTAGATATATATAAGAATGACATCATATAATATCATATAAAAAAGGAGATGCTTGAACGGATTCTGCTTGTCTGGTTAAATTTGAGCACTACTTACCATGCATATTATAACGATGTATAATAAAGATTTTTACGACAAGAAGAGGACAATCATTTCGTGGTTTTAATATGCCCCACATGGTTGCCTGCACACTTGACAAAGAAAATTTTGTAGCTAGGAGCATCATCAACTCAACAGCATCAAATATCAAATTCAACTCATTTAGGAAACAGAAATAAAAGTTATGAGACTATATGAAAATTGAGTCCACGGTTAACTATCTCTCTATCTACTCCTAAGAATACACAAGTACATATACATATATGTATAATCCATGTTTCTAACTTCTTGTTTGGTTCTTCGGATAATGAAAACTGTAAGCAATGACATGGGATGCCATGAAATGAACCACCAAAAAACCGTGTCTCACGATTACCCACTGTAGTCACGATAAAAACGTCAGTCCAAACCTTTAATAATCCTAATGTAACAAACCAAGTTTTGCATTCGTACTTCGTTTGTGTTATATCAGTATTAATCCCATTGTTGCTACCGTAATTTTACTGTCATGATAAACCTGAGAAAAATGATACAGCATTATGGGGCAAGTTCACGGCTTTACAGCGTCTAGATCATATATATGTATTTACTACTAGTTTTATAGCTCATATCATCATCATATCCTTATCCTGCATACAATTTTCGTTGTAATGGGAAAATAAAAACGTCATACATTCACTTAAGTAGTTTTAAGTACGTTGCAAGAATTTAATTCATTTACTTGTACATTTATCAGGAAAGAGTTTCATATATTAGTAAGTACAACTGAGCTCATTTATAAAGCAAGTATAGTCAATTTTCTTTCCTCATCTTTTCCTCCCTTCAGTCTCTCACACTTTACCATTACCGCTTCAAATATATGGATGGTACTGCAATCAGAATTCTTGCTTCCCTTTCCATTAAAACTGATTTTGAAACCATTATGCTCTGAAATTATTTATATTTGATCCCCTGCACAGTAGTACATTTTCAGTTGACAATGATTCTATTACTTGAATTATACGTGTGCCAAGAACATAGATTCATTGTGGCTGTTCAACTTGTTTTGAGGTAATCGAAATCATGTTTCAACATTGTTAGTCGCATTGAATAAAGCAAATACATATGTAACTGTATTTTGTACGTCTGTAACGAACCAATTTATGAAGTTGTAACATGGACCTCTCTCTCTCTCTCTCATAGAAATAAGGCACAAAAACGTTCATAAAGTTGGCGTACAGAACGGAACATGAAAATTTTCGACAGCTTGGCAGATGCCTTTCATGCAAAAAGTGACAATGGTAATTAATTGATGGGAACAAATTTTCAGATGCTGGTATATCTGCTCTCGATGATTCCTCACCCTCTTACTTTGCTATAAAGAAGTAAACTGAAGCAATGAATCGCTTATATAGCTTTCTATACGAGTAGTTTCCCATGTGCCAATCCTACTTAATGAAAAATTGATACGTTGAAGTAAGCGAAGTACACATTGCAGCAAGGCAAAAGGAAACTGTTGGAATTGATTTTCTGCCAGTTCAACAAAAGTATGTTACGAAATGATAGTGGAAGTAAACTTAATACCTCTCCATTGTCGAAGAAAAGCCATTCATGAAAGAAAGTCTGGCTCAATACACAGAAGTGCTTCAATGTTAACACATACCGACAGAAAGGAAATTTGTCGTGTTCCACTACTCTTGTCAGAAAAGTAACTACGAAGTTATGCACCTGGTATTTAATAATAAATCAAGTAAAGTTGGTGAAAAGAGGATGCAACCAACTTAACAATCTTACGTCTTAACAATCCAACCATGAGCAGGCTCAACCTGTCTCTCTACATAACACTCCATTTTTCATTTAATGGACGGCTGGAGTGTGTATGCTCCAGCTTCAATTTGAAAGAAACTATTAGCACGAAATTGCGAATTATTTTATTGCCCCAAAGCCATACTTTTGATAACATATTGCAGTTTGTAACACCCTTTACATGGAAGGCTGGAGTGTGTGTGCTCCAGCTTCAATTTGAAAGAAACTATTAGCACGAAATTGCGAATTATTTTATTGCCCCAAAGCCATACTTTTGATAACATATTGCAGTTTGTAACACCCTTTACGTAATACCCTTAGAAATGTCTGTGTAATACAATTTTCTGGGTTTGATGATAGGATTCACAATTTGATGCTGTTTAGGATTACACGTTTGCATGAATGTAATTCAATATGTTTGCACGAATTGGCTCAACTGGCTCTAAAGTCGTCAATTGGATTTTATGCAAAAATGAAATCCTGTTGCTTGAATTGAAGTGTACACGTTACACGTCCATCGTCATTCACGAGCTGCTTCGTCTTTCAACAACTAAGGTATCATCTAAAGTGTGTACGTTAACAATTTGTGTAAAAGTGCACAAGCACAAATGACAAAATAAAATAATGATGTTGACATTACACTACGGAATCAAACTATTTGTTCAGGTTTGTAAACAACAAAACAATGCTATAAACTCCTAACTAGTTGGCATTCTTGATCAAAATTCCATTTCAATTCAACATCCTAAAACAAAGAAGTGATGCTGACATTATGAACGCAGTTCTGATCCTATAATTTTATTAGCCTACTCAACTGACGCATGGATTTTATGCGTTCACTAACTTGGCGACAAATATTTTATAATTTATTTCCTAGATCAGTCAACATACATACAAATGTATGAGTTGTCAGTTCTAGGATATAAGTTCATACATCTTGCAAACTTGCAACCACACTTATGCAAACAAGTTTATAAATGGTATAGTTACGTTGCGTATCATAAGTAATTCAACAGTTCAAAATTGCCAAGGGGTACGCACTTCAACTTGAGGACCCTGAAACATTCGTGCACGCATCGTGTTTGGCTACCGCACTTGCATTTTTGCATCATCATCACATCACTGTTTCTGCAAAATTTTCATTGTTATAGACTTAGCCCAACTAGTTAGTAAATAAGTATCTTGCATCACATCAACCAACTGCAACAACTCTACCACTAGCCCTAACCAACGCCCATTTGTGCATGATATTATGATAATAAAATTTCATCGCCATTAAAAACTTGAACATGTAGCTTGTTTGTAAAATATCAAATTAAATTACTTTAATCAGAACGAGTACGTCAAAGAACGGTAAAAATTTTATTACTGAAGTTTGACTTAAATTCGCTACACAATCACAGTTATTTAGGGACGATTGAGTTTTGTAAATAATACTACAAAAAAAACTTGCTAGCTCATTGGCAAAAATATGCAAAACGAGATACAAGTTGATGTTGTAAGTGCAAAACTATCAATGTTACAGCAAATTGATCACTATCATCATAAAAATGACGCTCCTATATTTTCTGTCAAATCCCTGTGTCAGCGAAGCTTGTAACACCTTCGTGCAGTCAGTATGAACGGAGTGTGCGAAACACGAAATGAAACGTTGTGAAAATTTGACATATCAAAGATCAAGAACAGATTTTATCTACATTGCTCTGTCATCTTGAAGAAAAAATTAAATGTTTTGAAATTAATACGCAAACCTATGATGATGTCTGAAAATCTGAAATGCTGACAGAAACCAAAGACAAACATATAATTCCCTACAAACAACAAAAATTATATACACGAGCTGTTATTGAATTTATGCAAATCTTGATGTGCGTGCTACCAACATTATTTAATATTCTCTCTACATAACAATTCTAAAAAAAGTTATCTTGATCTTGAAACATGTAAAGGACAAGAAAAATATTTTCTACATGATGGAATGAAGAAGAATAAAACAATTTTTTGGGTTTTTCCATGCAACTGCAAAGATGTAATTGGCACTTTAATGTTTTTCCTGCAACAAAAAGTCACTGGATTGGGTCAGTAATGCGATGAATTGTGATATTGTATTGAAAACAAGGGAATCAAGTTTACATTTTATATTTCATGAATACGATGACTGACAACTGGAGCAAATTATGATGGCCTTAAAAAAAGCAAACATCAAGTTAACTCAACACTGCCAATTGCGTTGCAACGTATCAACATCAACTGTCCATAAAAATCTAATTGCTTCTCTGTAACAAAAGCGACTCTGCTCGCGGCATGAATAAAGATCCATAAATTGTACCTTGCCAATCTCCAATATATATTATGTGATTCCTAATGCTTATACTACCCCTTAAAAGATTTGTTTCACAATTTCCGCTATCTCCCTTTGTTATTTGATATATAAGTGCCATCCTAGAGAGCCATCTTTATTTGAATTCTAAACCTTATACAAAACCAACAATCAATATGAAGACCACTGGACACACTGCTTGTTGTGCTAGTAGACCATTGCTTTATTCTTGAACTGGTTATTGAAAAGAGGAAATAACTTTTACATCCGAAAATTTATACCATTATGGCTTTGTAAACGGACCAAGTGATCTTTGAGTAAAGTGATCTCAATTCATCCTCTTTCATCTTCACTGAGCAATGTGAGAATAAGAAAGAAAACTCTTGGATTACACAGCCAATAGGATCATGGTTGGACCAAACCATGCCATGTAAATATCTTTTTCTCCTCGGCATTTCTTCCAGGAGAAATGAAAATGTTAGCGAGATAGACGCTTTCACCAGAAAACTAATATCTATATATATTGAACGGAAAGTTAGGAGATCAGAAGAGGTAATACACACAATACGACTGTCATCATCTTCGGTTGAATGATTTCTAGAATAATACTGCAATTTCTTTCACATCCCAAACGTTATTGACGTGAAGACTTTGATACCTAATGCAGCAATATTACATTGGAGTCTATAGGTATGGCAAATAGAATGAACCGAAAAGCAGACTTCCAGACTGTTTCTCTAGTCCTTACATCATTATTGTGCTTTATATTACCATCTGAAAGCCTTCGTAGCCGCTTGACATCCCAAGAATCCAATTCAAATCAAAATTCATTTTTCTCCGTCGCTCCCTCCATTTTTATTGCCAAATATTTATATTCATACATATCTATACAATATATACATATAAATAACTTACAATATAAATGAGATTGCTATCATCTCATATTATGCCATATATTCATGTCTCAAGCGAAAGATTAGAACTTCCAGCTCACTTTTGCATCCTTTCATGCTGATATAAACGATGTTAGGATCGTTTGCTGATAAAAGGGAATGCACTGCGGTCTGACGGTTATGCGCTTATATACTTAATTTTTTATCTTTTCTGCAACAGTTCTTTGTTATTAGTGTGTAAAATGCATTTTGCTTCACTGAAGGCTCACAAGTTTTCATCATCGTCACTCTCACTCAGCAGTCAATATCAAGTCATAACCAAGCTTTAATCTTCCTATCCAAGTTGTAAAAAACTATAAATAAGTGCCTTCAAACAATAATAATATTATAATCCACTTTTCTGAACTAAAGTCATAGAGCTACAAAGATGGAGTTCCAAGTACTTTGGACTTTTGCAGCCCATCGTAAAAACAACGTTATTGTATGGAATGAAATAGCAATGGTGGTTGCAGAGTCTTTTGTAGCACCACCTAAGAAATAGCGTACTTGTTATAAACAGTAGAAAAACAATTCGAAAAAGCCATAATATAGAAAAAGGGCTATGTGAGTCGTGTCATAAAGTCAAATGTATATATCCACAATGTAGGCACATTCCATAGACAAGAAACAATCCGACATTCGACAGATGTAAAAAATTCTTATAGTCAGCAAGTACTTCACTTATGTAGCAGCAGTAGGGAGAAATAAAGAGCTGCAAGAAGTGCATGAATTCTTTATTCATTTTTTTCATAGCCTGCCGAGGCAGGGAGCAAACCAGTCAATCCTTAATCTGCCCACGCACCAAATACCATCAGGATGATTACGGCAGTGTACAGGTAGGCTGCAGTGAGCAAAAAGGAGTCTCGACATTAAAGGCAATTGGCAATCAGCTACTCATTGTATTATTTAGTTAAGCTCCTTTGCTACACCCACCATCCAAATCTCTTTGTCATTAACGAAAAAGTCATATAAGACACAAGACTTTGGATGGACCGAAAGGTGCAACAATCCCCAATCTTTTAAGGGGTAAGTGGATAGGCGAAAAAGGTTGAGCAACACAAAAACTAGACTTTAATTGTAACCCAGTGGTTGATCAAAACTTTGACTTTTAAAATGCAGGGTCATGTTTGCTCTGATCTTTTTGATCAGTGATGTCATTGTCATGATGAAAAAGAAGGATCTAGATCTAACAATCAACGATTATATGCCGCCGTTCAACAATTACTTATATTGCAAAGATAAGAAATATTTGTGAGGATAACTGATAGAAGAACACACGACCAAATGCAAAGTTTTTATACCGTTTTGATGGAGCGATTGACACTTGGCCCTTAAAATCGTCATGCAACTTAATTTATAAAAGAACTAAATGGTTAAACTTAAACTATAAGTAATTTAAAAAGCAAGAAACACTTACTCGTCTCGGATCCGACAAACTTCATGTTTTTTTCCCAAAAGCTTTCCTGTCGAAACTTAACCGCCAGTTAATAGCAGGTCATCTTTAAAATGTTCTGTCAATTTAATTGATGAATAGGAAGCAAAACGGTTGACGATGATATAGTTTAGAACTGGTTCACTAGTGCTTACGTCGTTTCAGTGACATATATTCACAAAATCACGTTCGACTTGTTAAACAAATGACAGTAATATAGCAATTATCTTACAATTGCCTAATTTGATGTCTATATAACATTACGAGGTCAATTAGCTAAGAGGAATATTCACAATTAGCATTGTGTTTGATATTTAACTGCCAAAAGTACGAATGACGTAGGAGACGAAGGTGATGATAGCTAATAAAAATTTGGAAAGTTATTTTGTTCTCCACTCCAATCATTAAATA
>JAANSM010000888.1:0-22361 GCA_036850725.1 Orchesella villosa | reverse complement strand
GTGGTTGGTAAAGCTAATAGTTGACGTATTGAGTCGGGTGGTCGTAATATAGCCGCGGGTGGAACCATCTGGTATATCGGACTGGAAAGGCGTGTTACAATCTCACTTGGGACCATTTGGTGCACAGGGCTGGAAATCGGTGTTCCAATACCACGTGTAGGAGTTCGCTCTTGAGTTGAAGAAAAACGAAAACCTGGCGAGCGCAGAATATTCTCATTTTGCTGTTGAATCAAGGGTGACATAATTTGCACGGATGGAGGTGGCATACTTTTCGTACCAGATTGAGGGGAAGGCTTTTGAGGAGGTTTAAATAAATTTGCATCTCCACCTTGAGTTAACAGTGGAGTCATTTTAGTACCTCTTCTAGTTCTACTTGGTTTTTTGGGAATACTTGCAATGTTATTTTGCTGATGCTGCTGTTTCTGAGCACTCAGAAGACGATCAAGTAAATCATCACCAGGTTCAATTTCTGGTGACGCTTCTCTCTTTTGGGCTGATGGGCTGGGTGGTCCCTTTAAGGAGTCTGATGAACCATTCTCTTCTGTATGCTCATTGTGAGGTTCTTCTATCGTCTCCGCTCTTTTACCCGTTCTCGGAAACGGTGGCCTGAAATGGATCATCCCCATCAATAACATACCTCTTCAAACCATCCTCTTCCACAACTTCCCGAAATGTACTGTGTTGTTCATGCAAAGGTCTTACGACAATAGTTTGGAATGAAGGTAGCCATGAAACTGCTTGCGGCTGCATTTTCTCTGGAAGTGGTCCTTCCGCCGCTTCCAACAATTCCAAATCTGACCATGAGAGGAGAGGAGATGACGGCCCAGTTTGGTCCAATTCGGCCCTCACCACTTCAATCCTTAAATTGGGATACAACTCCTCCTTCTCAGCCTCACTAGTTGCTTCAACATCATCAGGCTTAATAAAATTATTAAGAGAAAGTTTATTTTCTAATAGGAACATTTCTAAAGTCTCCTCATTCAATTCTTTAATTTCTGGGGCATTCTGAGTATTTCGCCCAGGTCCAAACGCCTTTTCCAACCCAAATAAAATTTCCTCGTCTGTTACAGCCTCAGCCTTTCTTGGTGGGGTTGAAACTGAAGAAGAATTGTCTTTTTTCTTTTCTTCGGCTTCAGGTGGGTTGGTGGGAAACGTTACAATAGGGACGAGGAGGCTATCGGAATTTTGGTTGAAACTATGATATTGCGTAGATTGATTTTCAGGGGCGAGCAATTTCAAATGTTGCAAAGGTGTGGGCATAATATGAAGAAAAATCTTATATAGATTTTCATCAAGAGTAGGGGTAAAGAACTGGTCCCCTGCTGGGCTCACAGTCGATGGGGAAGGTGTCCTAGAGTTTATGGGGACAACAGGTTGTGGTTGTGACGTGGGCGACGGTGTAAACACAGCTCGAGTAGGGGAGCTCGGCGTATCATTCCCAATCAAAATATCATACGTTGTAAACTGATGGGTATCCTTGTCATCAAAACCAAGGGCAGCTACAATATCTTCCAAGGAGTCAGGCCACTTGGAGCCACTTCCTTCGGTGAGACCTTCTGGAAAAAAAGGAGATGAGTTCAGAAGCTCCCTGTCAACTTCGCTCTGTTCAACTTCTTGAACATGCGTGATTGTAGCTAAATACGTCACTTCCTCGTCCACACTTTCCCCATGTATTAGCCTAAGATCTCTTTCTATTTGCGCAAACTGAGCAGCTTTAGCTGCAGCAGCTTTTTTAGCTTCGTTGGCCTTGGCTTTGGCTCTAGCCTCCCTCTCTATTTCAGCCAAGCGACGAAGTCGTTGCTGCTCTCTCTCACGAGCTACCTTAGCTTGAAACTCTTTAAACTGCGCTAATGTGTGCCTCATCTTGGGAAAGATTAAAGTTGACTTTCTTTTTGAAAAAATAAATAAATCTCTAATTTTTCTAGACAAACACTTCTCAACGTTTTCCTTAGATTTCCCTTAGGAGCTGACGTTTACAACAATGGCGACTACTTTATTACCTAACCTGAGTACTTCCTGTTAGTAAGTTTGTATTAAAATGTATTTGCACAACTTTTATCTGACTCTGATATCTAACCAACAAGAATGAAAGTGGAAGAGTGAAGTGGAGAAGACATGAAACATGAAGAAGCTGTCAATAGTCAATTGCCCTACACCTTTTCGTTGATATTGTCTTTGGCTAAAAATATATATCATGTCTTTTTTTGTTTGGATGAGTATATCCCTAATTAATTGGTATTATGCATTTAAATTTTTAATGCTGTGTTTATTGCTGAGAGTGTACTGTACCTGTGGCTGTAGCTGGTGCTGGGGCTACGGCTGGGAGACGGAGACGTGTGGATTCTGTTGTTGATGATGATGCACCCAATGGAGCAGCATCACAAGCAAGAAACTCAAGGTAGAGGAGGAGGAACCAATGCAAGACCCGGCGAAGCTGCTCTATCTTCTTTATCCGTTTCAGCATTATCCAATTTGGCTTATAGTTTTTATGTAATATCCAATATCTGTATTGGAAGAAGAATACATAAGTGAAGAAAGTGATGGAGCAAAAATTATTGCAAAACAAATGAAGGAAAAAATGGCCCCTGAAAAAGAGTCCTATAATGGGGGTCCCGATTACTCTTGTGTACAAATTGTATGCATTTTCTAATGCTCCCTATCTCTATCACCTATGTATGAACCATAAGCCATAAGCTCTAAAATTTGTGAAGCATTTTTACATTGCATTAAATTTACATGGTTTGGTTTGGCTAGAGAAGCTAGAAGAGTGAATAAGAATGAAGGAGGACATACAGACGAGAGAGTGTTTTATTAGTAGTTCAATGAAACAATACTTTAAAGCAGAAGCTAATAAAATTCTTCGATGTTCGAGGTAAATGTAAAACCCAAACCAAACCAAACCACTAAAAGGTATTATGGAGTGCTCAGTGCTTTATAATATGCATATATATAAGTAAAGAGTAGTTGTACGTAACACTAATATGCATATTATATATCATTATCAATGTCAACGTTTCCAATTATTAGCATAATCAGCTATCGCATCGGTGTGTGGACTGTCACATCGCGTGGATTAGGGATATGCATTTTAGCTAGACTTTTACGTGATAATATGAAATGCTACTGAACCATGCACTTGCTTTTTCAACTTTTAATATTGAACCAAAAAGGGTATGATTGTAAATTGCAATGTGAGAGTGAGATATGGGAGCTTACGTAGGTTGTAGATGTTGGAATCTTCCTTGGAGTACCTCAAGATGTCTTCACCTCCTTAAAATTATTGGGAAAAAGAATGCCAACCGAACTAAGTAATTTGCACTGAATTCACAAGGAGTCGTGGTGAATACTGAATGGGATAAGAGTTGTTTTATTTTGAAGGAAGGGATTAGCAAAGTCGTAAAACTTGAGAGTTGAGATTGAGACCTCTCCTTCTCCACCTACTACTGACTACTTAAAAGATGTAGATGGTCCTAAAACTAAAATGCTGCATAACTGCGTGTCCGATTTGTACTGAGCTTTCCTGAGCATGTCTTTATCCCAGTCTCCGCAAAATATGACAAAGGATTCTTGATTCTTTAGTTGAATTCTTCTAAATGACTTTTATGGGGCATTATGAAATGGTACATATAGCCATATCCATATTGACTCTAATTGTTAGTTGGTGTTGGAAAGAATGAGATCAGTAGCAAAGAAAAAGGTAATAGAATGAGGATTACTATTTGTAAGAAAACACATAAAGTACTGATAAAAGCAATAAACAGAAATGCGTAATGGGTTATGGTTAAAAGACGAGCGAGAGACTAGCGAGAGTTTATACATATTTTACCATGTCTTGGATTGATGCGTATTTGTCACGTAAAATGCTCTTTTGTTGTTTATGTTAGTTGGATTTGGATTTGGAGAGCTATAAAAACTCACTTGTGATTTCTTCCTCACCATCATAACCATCATCATTTTCACTTTTCAGTTGACGCAAGCTCAATTAAGTTTTGTTTCGTCGGGGATGTCGATATTAACATAAGCAAAAATCATTCTTCTAAAAACATTTGATGTAATGCGACCTACGTGAATTAAAAACATTTTTATAATGTTCGGGTGCATAAGAAAAAGTATGTACTTTCTGGATTGTATTGGATTATTCAACAGAAAATGTGACTGAAAGAGACTGATTTGCCATCGCCATCATTGCAATATGTTTTGTAAAATATCCTTTTCTGATAAGGATTCTAGACACCCCTTCATCGGCTTCATCGTTACATATCATTTTCTAGGGATGTCGCTCCTCATGTTTTACATATTATTTTAATTGCAAGTTTTTATCCAGACATGAGACAAGACACTATAAATACGAAACAGGGAATGACAATCTTACATTCCTTACGTCCAGCCAGGAAAACGTAAGAAAGCCCATGTCGGTTTGTCTTTATCTTAAGTTTTAAGGCCATGCCATGCATCAAGCATCGAGAACATATAAGATGCAAATATAGTAGAATGACTATCTCCCTCACAATCGCAATGCACATACGATTGCTAGATTGATGCTTTGCCTTGATATTTCTATATATATATAGACATTTCCCATTCGCGACAAATAAAACAGTACATATTATAAAGACAGAGCAAATGAGAAATCCGATGGCAGACATATTTTTAAGTACTTAACTATATTAAAGCATGTACATAAATATATAAACTGAAGTTCCACAATTTTGATAGTTTTATAAAATGCTACATACAAAAGTATGAAGTGAAGTTTATACCTTATAGCGAATAGGGGTAGCGTTGTTCTTTGCCCGATGCGGTATAATTCTTGGTATTTCTCAACTCAAGCCTTCGCTCATTGCTCAACAACCACTAGAACAATGGATATGGATGAAATTTTTCAATTAAAATGAAACTATTGACCTTGTTGAGTAATAGCAATCATAACTTCGGCCATAGATATCTTATACTTTCGTGTAGTAGAAAGTCTGCATATTGAAATTGAACATTACTTTTAAAAGTTCGTCACATCCTACATCATATCACTCATATCGCATCCTTTAATACATACGTATTCTTTCCTAAAATCCTTCTGCCTTAAATTAAACTGTAAGCACATTTTAAATTGGTAAAGTTCAATCGATAAGTTTTTAAATGGGGAAGAGGTCAGCGTCAGTACGTAGCCCTAAGTTCTCGACCCTTTGCCATTCTTTCCAAAAGAAAAAATTCGCAAGTCTTCAAATATTAACATATCTTTTTTATGTGCTGCTCTTCCATCTCAATTTCTTCGGGGTGGCTGAGGGGGGCGTTATCGCTAAAAGAGGTAAAAACCAAAACTATTCGCTCATAGTTGACATTTCACTTTGCAGCAAAGAAGCACATATAAAAGTCAAGATTCCACGTATTTGTATTGCCTACACTTAAAATGTAGGCTACAGTCTGATCATAATTTTAATGAATTTTTAAAATTTAAATTCGATCATAGACCACCCACAGCTGGGGATTACTACGGACGATGCCACTGGTGAAAGTTGGCTAACACTGGACGCCCCACCTGCTGACTCTGTCCTACCCCCAGCCGTGATCCCACGAGGAGAAAAGGTAAATCTGTGGTTTGTCTTTATTTTTTAGTTCAACAGCAGAAGTTAAATTGCCAATTGCCCTTGTGTATTTTTAAAAGGATCAGGAAATAATTGACGAGCATCATCATAAGCGAAAACTAGGTCAAATTCCGGAACACAAAGGACCCCTACATGTACACCCCTTTAATCTCCCTGCAAACGTGAGTGAGCAATGACATCTTCGCAGCTAGACGGGGTAACTTAATAATACATTATTATACTTACCCTTCTTCAGCATTAACGTTGCTGATTTATAATTAAATAATTTCTCCAGTACTGTTCAGTTTAATTTAATGCTTTTTGTAGATGCTGTTCGTTACCGAATTAGGAATACTAGTGAACTACACATAGATTCCTTTGAAGACACCCACGATGACAAAATCAAACCCCTGAAACAAGGATCTCACAATGCCCCCAATCTCAACAATAGTATGCTGCACAGAATAATTATTTTCGCTAAGCCGTTTCATTTTCACCTTCCAATCATTTCAAAGAAGATGAAGTCAAATGATGGACTTAAAGGTATTAAGAAAATACTTTGTTTGATATAAATCTTAGCATCAATCAACATGATTTTTATTGGGACATTGATAACCATTTTCTAAACTTTAAAACAAACGCAGTTTCGTACAGAACGGAAAGGATGGAAATGGAAAACGATGCATTACCATCGCCCATTGATATTGTTAGGCGTGAGGATGAGGAAGTAACTACGTCCCTTGAAGAGGAGGATGAGGATATTTCAGCGAACCTTGAACAATCTGAAGAAATACCTTCCATACTAGACACCAGAGATGTAGCTGTGGCGAGTGAGCTTCTTCCTCGAAACACTCACCTCTTTCACGAAGGCAAGAAACTTGAAAATATGGAAGCCTTGCTGGACCAACATCCAAAGCTGATCCCATCTGTAAATCGAAAGCGTGATTCTGGAAAAACCGAGCAGGATCTGACAGAAGAGGAGTTCTGGCTGGAGCTTGGAGCTCAGGAGGAAACTGATCAGGAAAGCCCAGAGGTGATTGCTAACAAGAGGAACCTTAAAAATGTAAACTTTTCTCAGAATTTTGTGGACTCTATTTTGAATCATGAGGATGACTACGTTAAATACCATAAGAAGATTAATTCGCAGGCTCAAAAGTTCGGTAGGTAAATATAACTTTAATTTATGATGGAGCCTTATATTCCCATTTGATGTCATATTGATTTTTGCAGGCATGAAACCTCATGATGTATTTCATGCGGTGGTCCAAGGCAAGCCTTTAGTTGGACAAGAAGTTACTTCTGGAAAAGCAAAAAACCTCCAAGAAATCCAACGGGATTTTCAGGTATTTCTTGGGGAAAAGGAGCAGAGTGAAGGTGATCATGATGAGCGGAATGCTCCCTATAAACCTTTCAATTCCTACATGAAAATCTTAAAGAGGGAGAAAAGGGGGTTGAAGAGATGGTTGAGAAAATGGCTCGGACCAGAACCAACGGAGAAACCGGCTAATTCATCTAATGTTATTGTTGCGGGTGACCCTGACATCGAAGTACGAGTAATAATGAAGAAGCCCAAGCCCACGAAAAAGGAAGGAAAGGCAAATCAAAGTGAGGAGAATGGGGATAAGAAAACGAAATCAGCGAAGGAAGACAAAGAGGACGGTGATAAGCAAGAAAATGTGACTTCAAAGGCAGAGGAAGCTTCAGAGAAAAAGTCAGCAGAGGTGGAAGAACCGGAAATCCAAGTGGAAATACGAAGACTAGGAAAGAAGGATAAGGAAGGAAAGTCGAACTCAAAGGAGAAGGGGAAAGGGGAGAACTCCATGAAAAGTACCGATACAGGCTCGTCATCAGATGAAAATTCCAGTGATAAAAAGTCAAAGAGTTCCGAAACTACAACCGAGAAGGCGAAAACAAAAGAGTAGCCACTGCACTATTACATTCGTGTGACAATTATTAATTGTAACCTAATTAAATCATAAAAAATCGTAATCACAATTAATTGTGCATGTTACATTCATGAAAATAAACTTGGGAATATTCAAATGATGATAAATCATAAGAAAATGTTATCATTATCAGTTATTGATTTCAGTCCCTAATAAACGGGATCAAATGTTATAAAAATATCTCATATTGTGTTATGCACCACCCACAGGTGTCTGGTTCTAAGGAAATACGATGATGAAAGTCAGAAGAAAGTCTACCGGTTAAATGAACTAAAATTAGCCCTTCATTAAAGGCTTAAAGTTATCCTTTTTNCACAGGTGTCTGGTTCTAAGGAAATACGATGATGAAAGTCAGAAGAAAGTCTACCGGTTAAATGAACTAAAATTAGCCCTTCATTAAAGGCTTAAAGTTATCCTTTTTAGCTATGGACTTTGGCCACAAAGGATTGCATTATATAGCATGAATGAACAAAGGTACGTACCTACCTGAATGCGAATCATACATATGAAAAAAATATGTTTTAGGTACATTATCTGATCGCGGATCAAAGTCCATAGTACAAAGTCCACATGACAGAAGTTGTACTATCAGACAGAAATAGGATAGCGATACGGTATGGCCGTATGGGTATGCTATCATACGGCACATTTGCATCTGTTTATGTTGTTGTTGAGCTTGTATTTTGTAAATAGAAGACTCAAGAGGTGCTTGCCTGCCTACATTCTGCACCAATAATATCCCACTTGAAGGAGCTGCTAGACTGTCAAGTTTTCCTGATTACCAACTTACTTCCCAAACCAACTTCACAGTCACAGTGAGTAGTTGGTCATTGGTAGTTTAACCAACAGTTTGGTTCTTCATTCTTCATCAAGTAAGTATTTATGAAAGACTGTGACAATCACACCCATAGACCATCCATGTAAGTAAAAAAGCTACGTAATATCTTTTCATTCTGTGTTATGTACAGGTCACCCTCCAGAGAAACAAGTGACAAGTTTGCAAGTTGTCTGAGCTGCAGAAGTAGAAGATAAGCAGGCGGTCAGTAGTGATAAGAAGAAAAGTACAACATTGGACATACGCTTGGTGCTTAGTGTGGACTATCCTGGTATAAGCCAACACACAACAAAACTAACGCGAAGGAAGAATAATTTGTTGTTCTTCCATCTTGCCATAAAATGAATTCCACTTGCAGAATAACGAAGCAACTAACTCAGCTAAGGTATGAAGTTTACTAATTACCAATTACTGAGAGGAATGTTTTACGTGATTGATTTGAAATGTTTAATATTTGTAAATTACAGAAACCAATCACTAACAGGATTTAAAAGGTGTTTCTCAAGTCGTCCATCGTCCCACAAGTTGACATCATCTTTCCTGACCAGTGGCTTCAATTATTCCCCAAGTCCTCTTACGAGGACCCCCGTTGTGTCAGCCTGGAATGCTCAAAGTTTAGGTTGGATCAGTCAAAGAAACTATTCAATGTCTTTTGAAGACGCGGTCAAGAACTCCACGTCTATGCAAGATCCTGATAACGCTACTAAACTGAAGTTGTACGCGTTATATAAACAAGCTACCGCTGGCAAACCGACTGGAAAGCGACCAGGAGCAATGGACTTTGTTGGGAGGGCCAAGTATGATGCGTGGAGTGGAGTTGGTGATCTGTCTCAAGATGAAGCGAAGAAACAGTATATCGAGCTTGTACAGAGTGGACTTGGGGACAGTAGCTCATCTGGTGGTGCTTCTGCAGGGCAGCAAAGCTCTGGCTCAGGTGGCTCCACTGATGGGTTGGATATCACGGTTGCTGATGGGATCAGAACAATTCGTCTTAATAGACCTGATAAGAAGAACGCTTTGACCCATGCAGTAAGTCGTAAATTGATGATTGATTTTATTTTCTTGTTTTTCTCCCATTTTGGCTTTGGACCACACTAACTAATTATGTGTCTTCATTTTCAATAATTATAGATGTACAGAGGTATCCTTGAATCTCTAAAAGAAGCTAATGATGACCCGAACACTCGAGTAGTCGTATTCACAGGTGCTGGGGATTATTACTGTAGTGGTAATGACTTGGGAAACTTTGCTAATGTCACTGATCCAATTAAAATGGCGAAAGAGGGCCGTGACTTGCTAAAGTAATTCTGATAACGTTTCTGCTAAATTTAGGCATTATTCGGTTTGTTCGTTGTATCTGTAAGCTTTATTCAATTGCACAGGGAATATGTTGATGCGTACATTGACTGCAAAAAGCCTTTAGTTGGCATACTCAATGGTCCTGCAGTTGGAATTTCAGTTACAGTTTTGGGATTGTTTGATGCTGTATTTGTAACTGATAAGGTAAGATTGGTGTACAGTGTACCCCTTATTAAAGTATCCTTATTTCGCTTTTGAAATGTGTGATTTGATTTATAAAACTTACTTTATGTGTTTGTTTAATGTAGGCAACCTTCACTACTCCGTTCAGTGCTTTAGGACAAAGTCCAGAAGGATGTGCTTCTTATACGTTTCCTAGAATTATGGGATACGCTAAGGTACTTCAACAACTATTTCATATACATGAACTTAATTAGGTGTACGTCTGTGGCTTCTGACTTCTTTATATGTTTCGTTATATGATGTCTTTTCTTTTGTAGGCAAGCGAGTTACTATATTTTAATCAGAAAATTACTGCAGCAGAAGCCGAAAAACTTGGACTAGTGACACAAGTGATTCCAAATGACAGACTGGAAGCTGAAGCCTGGAAGCGTGTCCGTGATATCGCTGAACTCCCAATCAAAGTATGTGTTTGTATATTACTTTTTCCGTTACACTACCAATTTGTATAACTAAGATTTATGTGGCTTAGTATGCCCGTGCTATCTGTCTCAAGTTTTTGAGTGCTTTCCTAATCAAAGAACTTTGGTTACTTTTGCAGTCACTCGTTTACTCAAAGGAGTTGGTTCGTGGAAGGGAACGAGAGCTTCTACACCAAGTGAACATTGATTCCAAATGACAGACTGGAAGCTGAAGCCTGGAAGCGTGTCCGTGATATCGCTGAACTCCCAATCAAAGTATGTGTTTGTTTATTACTTTGTCCGTTACACTACCAATTTGTATTACTAAGATTTCAGTGGCTTAAGTATGCCCGTGTTATCTGTCTCAAGTTTCTGAGTGCTTTCATAATCAAACAACTTTATGGTTACTTTTGCAGTCACTCGTTTACTCAAAGGAGTTGGTTCGTGGAAGGGAACGAGAGCTTCTACACCAAGTGAACATTGTAGAATGTGATCGTTTGCAAGAACGGTGGACATCAGAGGACTGTATGAACGCTATCATGAAATTTTTCTCAAAGAAATCTAAAGTTTAATTTATAAAATCACAGGTTTTTTAAAACCAAATATTACAAAATGCAAAATATTAGTTTTGTAATACATCGGGACATATAATTAAATTAAATGAAAATAGGTAAAAGTACACATTAATGAGGAGTTTATATTAAAATTAATTAGTTTCATCCGCTGGTAGGGATCTACTGCAAAAAATGAACTGTACATCATTAGCTGCGCTTCGTACGCCAGGATCCTAAGTAGAAAAACGGAATTATTGAATTAGTTAAATCCGTATCATGCTAATAATCCCTTGTACAACCAGCATAATATTTAAACCTGGTCATTGCTCACCAAATTTTCATTATCAAAAGGTGGTCCATGATGTTCCCAAGCGTGTAGCTCAGCCATTGTCGAGATCGATTTTAATTTTTTCCTAGGTGGTGGTGCAACTGGTATATTTTCGACTTCTAAATCAAAATCTTCGATGCTTGTGTTCAAAGCTTTCGCGATTCCGTCCATTGGACAGTCACATTCAATAAGATCATGAGTTAAACAACTTTCTCCTTCGTAGAGGCTAAAAATATCTTTCAAGTCTTGTGGAGAAAACTTAACAGATGAATTAGACAGCAAAAGATCCATTACAGACCCACTTAAGTCTTGTTTAGCGATTTGTCGGTGAAATATCCGCTCCTCAATCGTCCCACTTGTAATTAGTCTAAAAACAAGATTACAATATGTACAACATTGCAAATCAGATTGAGATTCCTTACGATAAATAACTTTTACCGATATATATGCGTTATGTTCTTTTGTCCTGGTCTCCAACATCGTGACATCGCCTGTATATCATGGGCTGGATTCCAATCAATGTCGTACAAAATGATGTTGGAAGCACCTTGAAGATTCAGTCCCAGTCCACCAGCTTTTGAACTTAGAAGAAAGATGACTACAAAAAAAGATTAATATTTATTATGAATTTCCAAATCAGAAAATAATCCTTCATTTTCATATTGCATTCTTACATTCATTTGGGGAAGTATTAAATTGATCGACAATCTGCTGCCTTTGCTTTGACACGGTAGTACCGTCTAGCCGCTTGAATTGGTAGCTAAACGTTTTACACAAATCTTCCAGCAAATCTAACGTCTAAGCAAAAAAGATCAAACTTGAAATTTGAAAGCAAATTACACCGGACAATGCGTTGACTTTTACAATTTAAATACTGGTAAATACATACCTGAGTGTAATGAGAAACAACCACCACTTTCTGTCCTTGGAGACTTTTCAGCAGACGACTGAGAACTTTCATTTTCCCTGAATCTTCAATTCGTAACAAGTCGTGTCTATGACCCTGAGGAAAGCCCTGAGCCAGATTAGAATAAATGGATTCCTGGAAAGATGAACAAACATACACACATAGATCCTTCGCTAATGAATATTTAGTAAATAGCTCTTTATCATTAATACTGTAAGCTACCTACTTCGACCTTCTCTACATTGTTACACTTAGGATGAACTAGATTTGGATGGTTGCACAACTTTTTCAACGCGAGAATTACGCTCAATGGGGTAGAGCAGTTTCCTGAGCCAGTAACAAGATCTTGAACTACATTTGATGAAAGTAGGCGCTTGTACAAACTTTTCTGAAGATTTGACGGCTTGCAAAGGACAACGAAGGTAACACGAGGAGGTAAGTAACGGATCATGACATTGTGAGTTCTTCGAAGAAAAAAGTTGTTGAGTATATTGTTCAACTGTAGAGCTTTCGATTGACCTAGTTGTTTTTCATACAGGCTGGAATGAGACTCTTGATACTTTTCAATTGGCTTTTCATACTCTTTTCGGAATTCATGTTCCTGACCCAATACGCCAGGATTTGCAAAGTCAACCAGAGCATACAATTCCATGAGATCATTCTGAACAGGAGTGCCAGTTAGGAGAATACGTCTTCTACATGGTAGCTTAGACAAGAACTGTTGAAACGATATAATTTTTTAATTCCAAAGTTTCAATTTCCATAAATCATCATAATTATTGACTTAAACTTACCACATACGCTTGCCCACTTTTGTTCTTTATTTTATGAGCTTCGTCGCAAACAATCAAGTCAAATCTCATTTTCTTCAATGCGTCTTCCGAGCGCGTCGCCATCTCATAGGACATTATAATCACTGGACATTGTGGAGGGCAATGTTTCAGTGGATGATCTGAATTTACAGCGAATACTTTAATTCTTTCATGACCAAGCCATCTGTGAAATTCCTTATCCCAGTTGCTTGTCAAGCTGGATGGACAGACAATCAATGCTCTCTTGATGATCTCTTTTCGTTGATACGGGCCTTGTTTTAATAACGTCCTACGGACATAATCACAAATAGGAGTAGCAAATATTTTTGTAAACGTTTATTTTAGTATCTTTAGTTATCATTAGTTTACAAAAGAAATGGCTCAATACTAACCAGAGTAAAGTTATACATTGGACAGTCTTTCCTAGTCCCATTTCATCCCCTAGAATGGCACCATTGTAATACTTGTCCATCACACATTTATACAAAAATGTTACACCTTCTCGCTGATGCTGCCTAAGGTGACGGGATAAGTGGGGATCAACTACGACATGAACATCTTCTGCTGGCTTTATTGAGTACACACACATGTCAAAGTTACTATTAGACAGTCACACAATACAATGTACATCACAGCCAAACCCCTCAAATGCAAGGCAATTTAGTCAATGTAAAAATTATTTCATGTTATTTGCATGAGCGTTTTTCCATACATCTAGAATCGGCATCACAAGTGCATCCGGAGCTTCAGGATCAAACATTGGCTTCGCAGGATTTCGATTTGCTTTCTCAGTAGTAACTGCTCCAGGTGCACAAGGAGAAACAAACGCTTTGTTCATTAATGGGGTTGGTAACTTTCCTAGGGCTTTGGTGGCAACTGGATCAGGTGGGGGTGGTTTGACATCTTTTGCAAATGGGTCACTCTTCAGTTCCTCTACAATCTAAAAGTTGAATATGATAATGATAATACGTAGGAACAAACGTAAGATTTTCCTCCAAGAAAAGGATGCTATTATGTAAGTTAGCTGTGGGTATTCTGGAAAGGTTAACTAACCTGGACTTCTTTACCTCCCAACTTGAATATCTTCCCATCTTCGAAATGCTCTGAATCAAGTTTGTAATTGTTACTACTATCAAGCACCTTCCCTGACTCGTTCTGGAAGATTTAGAAGTTCGAAAGTTTGAGTTGTTAATATGAACCAGGATATGAGATTTGAGAAACTTAAAACATGACAACTTTTCAACATACCTTTAAAGTAACAATCTTCCCTTTTGAAAATATAATGTACCCATCTCCTTCCCATTTCTTATGCTTTCTTGTCGACGTCTTCGCAAATACAGCACCGTAATTATCTGTAAGTAAAACCAAGTAAAAGTGGTCATTAAGTCGTTATTCATCATTCATAGAGTTGATTGCTTAGCGAAACAATAATGGAAAACAGCTATACGGTGATATTTCAGGTAAGTTAATCACATCAAAAACTTACTTTTTATCATCTACTTCCTGTCTCTGAGGTACTCCAGGCTGAGATGCTTGCGAATTTGTAACGTCATCGTCCCCAACATCCACTTCCACTACCTTGGAATTAAGTTGAGATTGTTGGCTAACCAAAACTGGCTTTCTGAATCCACTAGTTGCGGTTGCACGTTGAGAAAGTTGACATGATCCGTTGTTTGAAACATGAGTTTCTCGTAAATCGTCCCCTTCATTTCCCCCAAAATAAACACTTTCCCCTTGTTCACCTACATTCTCGTCTTCCAATGAATTGCTGAACGGGTCATCATTAACAGCACTAACATCTCCCTGCTCGCCTCCAACAAATTCCTCCAGAATCTGCACCGAACCGGCCACCGGCCCCACCTGACTAGAACCAGGACCAGATGAAGTTGTTGATGTATTTTCTACTTCCATTTCTTCATTCAGCACCACCACTTCCATCTTCATTATCACAGCAATCTTGTTCCAACTTTTTTCGAATTTTTGCAAACAATGGACTTAAGTTCCTTTTCTTTGAGGGGAAACCCGTTTCTTCCTTCGGAGTTAAGTTATCGGCATCTTCAGCTTCACCTGGGTCGACACGTCGTGGAGGAACGAAACCTTTTCGTGGGCGTCGGTACACTGTCACGGATGCCACTTTCTTGGAATTCATTTTCGTGGTGAAGCCAGCCACACAAAAAAACTGATGAGAAAATTGGATTTAAAGATGACAGATGACAAAGGTGACAGGAAGGAATACTACAAGAAGACAAGAGAACAGCGGTGAAAGTTTAAGTAATTCTGGAAGTTATTAACTGACACCTGAAAATGGTCATGTTAAAATGTTCCGTTTACCGTTTAGTTGATACTCTATAGTATTTTATAATCCAAATCTAATCAAAATCACTAATCATAAACAACGCATCTGATCAAGAACGAACGAAAACAATACACTTGGCTGCTGTTCTCCCGGTATTATGCACAACAGAAAGTTGCCTCGCGTTGTGTGCTCTTGTTGTTGTTGTCATTGTGCTTTGGGTTTATACAATGTTTATACAGATCGCAGATTGGATGAACAAAGCAAATGAAAAAAATATCTTACGTTACGTACATTTTTGTGCATGTGCATTTTTACGCATTTTATTCATGTAATCAAATATGATAATAGCGTATGCTTTAGGTGTTATGTAGTTCCTTATGATTTTATGACAACTTTCTTATCGAATCTTGATCTTATCGTCAATTGTGTCGTTTGTAAGAAAATACGTTGTACATTTTGTTGCTTGAATTTTTGACCAGTTTTATTAGCAAATAGTAAATATTTAATTCATAATACACTTTAATTTCATAAATTGGAGATAATATATAAATGAATCATTTAAATTATGATGAATTTACAAGAGTAACATAACATCATGACAGATCAGTATCGTTTACCAACAACTGCTGNTCATGACAGATCAGTATCGGTATCGGTCCGGAGCTTCGTTTACCAACAACTGCTGACTTACTATAACCATCTACAACTACGTAATACGAGTAGATTGAATGTGAAGACACCATATTGATTGGTGTGACTTAACCAATTAATGCCCTTTATAAATCTTACACGTACATTTACATACCATTTATAATTTAAACAAAACTACCATATTAAGTAGTATTAATAGTTTTTCGTCAGTTTCAGACAAGTTCATTAAATATTAGTTACTACTCACTATCTCCTATTTCACCGTCGCTTTTACTCACAGGTGGACGTTTATTTTTAGTGTTTGCTTCGTCACACTCTTCCCCCTCGCTTGCATTTTCGTCTTGCTCTTCCTCTTCACCAACTTCATCAATCTCTTGGATGTCATCATCCTCTTCTTCATCTCCAACGCCTACCTCGGCCAACTCTTCATTGACAAGGTAGAACTTCTAATTCTTCCAATGGCAGTCTGAAAAGAAGCTGCTTCTCAGCAAGAAGGTCACTCACCTCGTGCATCATGTCTGGAAAATATGTTACCCCATCTAAATATATTGCTTTGGATGAAGGGCAGTGACGAATAGCTTCGTAAAAGGTGGCCCTGGCACGGCTAATATCTTTGTTTTCTCGAGTCCGCAAGGCTAAAAGTTTGAGATGGACACGCCACAGGAGTGGGCAGTTTCTGGCACCAGGATGCTGTTCAGCGACTGATATCATTGAGTCCAGCTTATAAAATATGGTGTCTTGTGGTACAGCAGGTCCACCTAAACAGATAAAACAGTGTGATTACAGTTAAAGTCCTTTTTCACGCCCGCTCCTCTAATAAATACATACAACTGCTTGTAGTCTTGCCTAAACCGAAAGTTGGTAAACCAATTTCCTCATCCCGTTCCAACTCCTCAATTTTTCTCGCTAACCCAATACCCATGAGAAGAGGTGCCCAGTGAGTGACATTTTTCTCAGAATCTTGTTTCATAGTTGCCATCATCAGACGCCATAATTTACCAGCTATGCTAGTTTGATTCTGTTAGAAAGTATATATCAATTTAAAAATTTGAAGGCTTTCAGTTTCAACTACAATGGAATTAATAGAAACAATTTTAACAAGAGTAAGCCATACCTCCACATCTGTAAATAGCAAAAGTAGAGGTGGGCTAGATGGGAATTCCTGCAAAGCCATTCCCAAAATATTTCGGAACTTCGAGTTCATCAGAGGATCCTTGACCAGGCATCTGGCAGCGAGATTGCACCAATTGATATAATTGAGAAGAGGTGCCCAGTGAGTGACATTTTTCTCAGAATCTTGTTTCATAGTTGCCATCATCAGACGCCATAATTTACCAGCTATGCTAGTTTGATTCTGTTAGGAAGTATAGATCAATTTAAAAATTTGAATGCTTTCAGTTTCAACTACAATGGAATTAATAGAAACAATTTAACAAGAGTAAGCCATACCTCCACATCAGTAAATAGCAAAAGCAGGGGTGGGCTAGATGGGAATTCCTGCAAAGCCATTCCCAAAATATTTCGGAACTTCGAGTTCATCAGAGGATCCTTGACCAGGCATCTGGCAGCGAGATTGCACCAATTGATATAAAGCTGCTCACGGATGCTTATTCTAAAAACAAATAAAATGTGAAACATTTAATACTTAATCTTTAAAAATATGCCCTTCCACAATCAAATATAAGTACATTATATTTATTCACATTTATACCTTATCAAGTCCGGATTATATCCCTCCCGTCTATTCAACTGTTCAGTACTTAGTCTTGCTAAAACGCTTTCAAAAACTCGACTAGCTGCGTCAAAGTCATTACTAAAGAACTGAAACAAGGCGTACACACTTGTCCATTCAACAATTAAATTACGTTGTTGCAGCAAAAATTCAATGCACTTTTCCCCTCCATACTTAAAATAGACTTCCGAACCCACTACTTCAACTTTTTTATCTTCATCAGTCTCTGATCCATCATTTTTAGTGCATGTAAAATTAGGGATGAGAACACCCATGATTTTTTCAAATGCCCTTGTCGCCTTCAACAAGCTATTCGTTTTGGGTTTCCACTCGCTATCAGTTTCGGAAGCATCAGTTTCGAAAGCATCAGTTTCGACGGGCTGGAAGCAGTTTCCAAGTTGAACCAAAGTGAAGTAAGCTTTGGAATCATTATTTCCTTCCAAGTACAGCTGGACGAGTTGGTGGTACAATGAAACGAGATCAACAAAGGACTTCCAATCCTTGTCCAAATCAACTTGGTCCCATTCTTGCAAATTCAAGGTTTTCCCAGTAATGCCAATTGTTTTTACGAGCAATTCGATAGCCTTTTCAGTACTGCCTCCAAAATATTCCAACATTGCCATTTCCCTGTATCCTCCGATAGAATTGCGAATCTTTTCTTGCTTCATAAATCCTTTGGCAAACTTGACACGTTGTTTAACATCCCCACTTCTTGTGCAAGTTAATTTCTGTTCGAACCGGAGAAACATTTCGAACAACATGCCAGCAAACTCCGGGTCAAGGAGTTCGATGCCTTTTTCTACGACACAGTGAAAAGTTTCCATAAACTTGTCATCATTTTGCTTCAATAAAGATGACCTTTTGTCATCCAAGTGTCCTGCTTCTTGAGATATATCAAAAAGAGCTGGTCGCAAAACGGGAGTAGTCGTCAGATTGGGTGATACTAAATCCAAAAGTTTGAATCCTTCCGGAGCAAACACATGCTGAGACTTGGATGCCGGCTCCGCATCAGTTCCCACGTACAAATCCGCCAGTCTCCTCCAGTAATAAATTTCATTGAATAGACTTGAAGATTCTGTGAGTGATACTGAGAGAAAGGGAGAACATACTAAATCCACGGCTTGTGTATGTGGGAGGAAGTCTTCCCTGAGTGTTATCAAAAAGTTTACAATGTGTCGGAAGTGCACTGCATTTCTATCAAAATCACTGATAAAGTTCACAGTAGGCACGGGGCAAATATAATTTTTAATATCTGAGGAAGCCACAACTCTCTGAGCATCTTCACAATCTTCAATGTCTGAACAGGAGACTCTCCACGGAAGCCAGTATAGCTTGCTTCTACATGACTCCACGTTCAGCCAGATGTTTGGTTTTTGAGCGTTCTTATTATCCGTGCCTTGGCTATTCAACTCTTCATTTAAAGTGTCAAACGCGTCATCTTCAAACTCCGAAATTGTACTGTCGGGTAAGGCAATATTGACACGATCTGTGGGCGGATTATCCACATAGTTTATCCAGCCTTTGGCCCCATTTTCACCAAATCGTGGTGTTCCACTATCCCAAAATTTTTCAAACACGTCCAAATTGTCCCTCCAGCTCAGCAAAGTTTCGTCCCCAAAAAGATGTTTTGGGCAGAAAAAGTCGAATTCCAACTGAGCCTGGTGTATAGCAACAGCCTTCTCCATGAAGCCAGCATTCTTTAAAAGCAAACTGAAGGCAAATGTGATGTCAGCTATGAAAAGTGGAAACTTTTGCGGGCGTTGAAACTCTGGATATTGTGGATTCATCATTAGACGAAATTTTTGAAAGCACGTCTCAAATATACTGGCCGTTGAGGAATTGGTATAAACGAGAAGTTCGGAAGCTGAGAATAATAAATATTCAATCCAAAATGGTGCAATCTGTTGATACTGCGTGACAAGTTTCTTCCATTCGTTGAGAACATGTCGGGGTTTGTATAATTCCAATAAGAAGTCCAATCGTAGCAGATGAAGTTCCAGACTCTTTGGGTTTGTTTCTGAAAATATCATAATCCATTCATGATCGCGTTTCTTGTAGCATTAACTTCTGATTCTAAATAAAAACGATGAATGAATAGATACTTCAACTCACCTAGTGCTTTCTCAAGAACCGCTATCTTCTTTTCCAATAACACCTTTCGATTGCTTTTCTTTTTCTTCTTTGCATTTCGTGAGCCTGAGCTCTCCTCTTCCTGTTCAAATATTGCATCCGACTGCTCGAAAACTTCATCTTGAAAACGGACAAATTCTTTCCATAAAGAAATATTCTGAGGCTGATTCCGAACTTCCTTGTTGTAGTACTCAATCCTTTCCTTGATACCCATTTCCCCATCCTTCCGTTCAAGGCTGTAGGTATCGAAATCTTTGCTTATGTCCATCCTATCATCATTATCTTCACCATCTTCTCTTCCCATAGAAATAAAGTCTTTTGCTACAGTAAGACTTCTATCTACTTTTGATTCTCCGTCTGATTCATCATCTCCGGAATCATCATCAACGTTCGGCATTTTGCAACGGAATGCGTGAAAGACAGAGTATACTTTGCTCATTTCATCTTCTGATGCTCTCAAAAATTCCTCTACCAAACTGATAAGTTGACTTCTGTTGCATGCCAAGCGACCTATGATTTACTTGGGCAGGATTACAATTGGTGTCCAAACGGAAAGCAAATTCGGATGGAAGATCAACTTCTTCCAAGAATACTTTCTTGGGAAAATTTTGACTCGTCCTAAGTCTAAAAACGAATAGACGGATTTGAGAATTAACTTTAAATACCACTTTTATCAGTAAACCATCTTAGAATACATAAAACCTTTTCACATTCTTCGTACCTTCTATCTTCTTGCGAACCAAACGACTCCCGTCCTCCTCCATCGATGGTCACCTCCTCTACCACCCCTATCGTAATCTCGGCGTGAATCGTTACCCCGTCCACGATTGTCGTAGTCTCTGCCTTGATGCTGTTGATAATTAGGTTGGTTCCTGCTGAAAGGGTCGTTATCTAAAACCCAAGGTGCTGGGCCAGGATTCCACATTCCAGGTGGAGGACCACCTAGCCCAGGAACCCCCGGAGGAAACATTCCTAGCGGAGGAGGAATAAGTCCCATAGCCATGGGAGGAACTTGGCCCCATGGATGACTAAATAGTGGTTGTGGTTCCGGGTTGTTTGCACTCGGCCCATTATCCCATCTGCTTCCTTTCCTACTCCCTCCGTTATTGTCATTCCTACTCCTCTGACCTTCATGGTCACGTTGAGAATCCCGACTTCTATCGCGGTCTTGATTGTGATGATGATGACTTTGATGATGATGACGAGAAGAGTGTGGAGACTTGGAGCGACTCCTTCGTTTCTTTTTCTTCGAAGAAGATGAACCTGAATGAGAGTCAGGAGACCTGTGTCTTTTCCTATGTGTATCGTGGCTCTCTTGTCTATTATAGCCTCCATCATCTTGAAACGGCACGTCGTCACTATAATCATCCCTTCGGTTATTGTGCGACATCCTGCCTCTATTATTATCGTATCCTCCACCTCCTCCTCCCCCTCCACGATAACCACCACCACCACCCTGGCCTCTGTCGCCGTAGCCATACGAAGACGATGGTCCATCTATAATTGGTAGTAAATAATTTCTTGAATATGTTCAACACTTCGCCGTCAACTGTTTATATTCAAATTAATTCAAAGTGATTACCTGGGCCCCGACCTCTTCTGTTGTGACCACCTCCTCTTCCTCGTCCGCCTCCTCCACCTCCGCCGTAAGCAGGAAACAACGACATTTTCTAGTGACAAGTCACAAGTGATGTTGCTTACCACTTACTGACAATGACAATATCAATTATCACAAACAAACCAATTCACTATTTGTTGACCTTTTGTCTTCTGTCTTTGAAGGAGAATATCTAACTAAATCTTTCAAATAATCAACAACGATCAACTAAGCTGTAAATAGAACGCAAGTTTCAAAAACTTAACCACATTTTCAAAATATTTAATTTCCAAACATTCGGGAAATGGTAATCAAACAATTTTAGATTTTGATTGTTGACTTATTTAGCGCAAAATTTGCAGCTGACAAACACATCTTCAATCGGCATTCTCGTAATAATTTGCTTATTGCTCTTATTGCCCCAAAAGAAGGAGCGGGAATGCGTTTGAAGTTGTCAAAACTCTGAAGTTGTAGTGTACGCACGTACGCTCTCAGTATAGAAAAGTGCATTGGTCTGTAAATAGGTGTTGGATTTAGCTTTGTTGGTGGTCCATCTGCATAGGTACATGAAAGGACGCTTTCACGTCATTCGTTCGAGCGATCGTGTATCTACTATCTGCTCTTGATTTGGGATTTGCTCATTGTTGCTTCCAGTATTTCGAGTGTTGAGTGCATCATCACAAGATCTGATCCCAAATACTGAATACTAACAACAACTTTAAGAGCTGTTTTCATGTAAAAGGTGAAGGTGTCTGCAGTTTCTTAAGATTTAATTTCGTTTGTCATATTTTGCTTGTAGTTTCGTAAAACTATCAAATATTACTATAATCATCCGTTGTCCGTAAGTGGTAAGTCGTGCATTAAGTTATATATCTTGTGTCTTGTGTTTTCGTTACGGTTTTTTAAATTGCATTCAAGTTTCAGCGTTCGACTTATGTAATTTGGTGGTGCAGTGACGGATTGTGATTGTTCCGCTATGGTCACTGGTTGATTATCGATTAAATCAGTTAGTGAGTTTGGAAACATTCATAAAGTAAGGAAACTGTATGTC
>JAANSM010000887.1:0-22372 GCA_036850725.1 Orchesella villosa | reverse complement strand
TTTTTCTCTTTCTCATTCCAACCAAGTTTTTTTTGCTCAAGGTAAAAGTAGCAGTTAGGGAGAATGAGTTGGACTTGGATTTGAAGTTTTGAATGTGTCTTATTCCTTGTACGAATGCCAATTGTACCATTAAAGCTTTACACCATATGGGACAAAGCCATAGGCTGGCTATAGGTATACTTATATTTGTATTATGCTCCTTTTTATAATGGTATTTATGCCAAAGGATGGTGGTTGTGAAAGCACCTATTTCAAAACAAGTTGACAGCTTTACTGGTTGAAAGGATTCATTCCGGTAAAAAAGATACGCATACGTGCTGATTTCACATCCATTTCCACCCATTATACACATAGGAAAGTTATGGAAAGTCTCAGGGAAATGAAATGGGATGGAGATGGAGAAAAGGAAGACGCGAGCACGTCCGTTGGTAAAGTTGGTACACAGGCAATCTGATGATTACAATACGATATTGCTATGAAAAGGAAGAAGAGAGAGAGAAAGAGGGAGTACAACGCAATGGAAAGTGGAAGCGAGAAAAGTGGTTGAGTTTCATCATGAAAATGTGTGGATTTTACACCTAAAATGCAACAAGCTCACAAAGCACAACTACTTTTTTGTCCATACTCCACAAGAACCAAAAGGAAAAGCGGATTTACCATTTACCATTTAGCACCTTCACTATTTTTCCTAGAGTTTTTGGTGAGCATACAAACATTCATGGTGAAAAGAAGATTTTCATGATGATGATGGAGAGAGAAAAAAAAGTGGGGAAAAAGTAGAGCGAGAGCTTGTACAACTGCTCCGGCTGCTATGCTTCTGTTTGCCATTCACAGAGTCGCCAAACCAAACCATGTATGTCTAAGAAGATGATGATGATGAAGCGTGATTCGACTAAATGTTTTTCATTTTCACATGTCGCCTTTCACAAGCTACTTTTCCTCCACTCTATATCCAAAGCACTATATAGCCAATGCCAAGCTAACCAACCAACCGACCAAACCACTCGGTACTCTTTACTCTCTCCTCGCTTTTTGGTTAGGATTAGCAAAGCAAACGATCAACTATATATGGTGATGTTTGATGATGATCACGATTATTATGCAAGCAATGCATTCAGCAAAAGGTAAAATGTAAAAGACAAAATGGAATTGTGTAGTTTAACTTGGCAGAACTGCAGACACTTGGATCTTGGATCACATGCAATGCATGCATGATCATTATGATTATACAAGAGAGCCAGATGCAGAGTGAGAGAGAGAGAAAGAAGAGAACACGGCAAATAAAATGAGTTGTATATATTGTGTATTGTATTTTATTATATTATATTGCATGATATGGTTTGTTATGCATACCTTTTCCAGCAAATAAGACGTGAAGAGTAGAGTAGCGTGGCGTGAACAACACGACTTTTTTTATGCGGAAGCATAAAACATCACGTAGCAAATGAAAAGTAGGTGGAAAGCACACTTCCAACTTCCTCCCAAAGACACAATCTTCTCTCTCTATTTTTGGCAATATTATATAAGGTGTGAGTGCTGAGTAGGGTTCTTATTTAAAAGAGAAAATCTATCTATACAACACCGAGGTATATATAGAACAGCTTCCTATCCAGTTTTACTTGTAGTTAGATGATCCAATCCAAATGGTACCATATAAAATATACCTTGTCTCCTGCTATGGTGTCATATATACTCACTTAATGCCATTTTGGAAAATGTGTTGTACAACATAACAGGACGGTGATGGTCTCATCTTTTCTCTCTCTCTCTCTCCTATAAAAAAGCTCATTTGTCTGACTCGACTCAAGTTTCATGACAAATAAGCCATGGAAAAATGGAATGTTTCACATGCTCCTTTTTTTATTTCTCTCTCGAGTTTGATTATGGTGAATGGTTTATATATGGTATTGCATGCTTATTTCAGAAAGAAGATATAGAGAATCCGATAGCAATGACAAGTTTTTACCGACACGTGCCTTTAATTCTAATGGAAACAATGGCGTGATCAAATGATTCCTCCAACCTCTCATCTCTCCTTTTCCGTATTTTCCGTATTGAGGAGGAGAGGTGAAACAGGAGAGAAAAAGAAGAGCAGGACACGACTCTCATTACCAAAACTAGTTTTGCTTGTGCAACTGATGCCAATAGAAACCGAAAACCACCTCAACTCAAACTCAAACTCAACGACACGATATTAAACAGGCAGAAGGAGTAAGAGGAGCACAGCTGGTATTGGAATAAAAGTTGGATACTGACAATCAGTGATCAGAGAAATCATTACACCATCATCATCATGATCATCATGAGTATCATCATCAGAGTCACACAGTCACAGGTTTTTTTTCCTTCTGCTTCTTCTTCTTTTCAAGATAGTTTATTTCTCCCCATTATTTCTTACAATTGGAACTGAAAGGATAAAAAATTTCCTACAGCCTCATGATATATATATATCTCTCCCCATCAAAAAAAGTTTCCCTACTTTACCAGATTGGATTGGATACGATACGAGACTTACGAGAGTTCGCCATTCTTACCTAATTTTGCTTGTTACGCATTATCCTCCTTGGCAATGATACTTTCCTCTACCTTGTTCTACTTTCTCCCCATTCATTCAATTGAAAACTACCACCACACCACTCCCATTTTAACAAGCACCCTCTGTGACTGATGTAACTATCAACTATGTCGTTTAACTCATTATACAAGTTACGAAACAAACTGCCTGTACAAAAGGTTATGTTACCTTATTTTCCTTTTGTAACTTTTCTCAAGGAATGGGAGCTAAATTGGAACGAAAACTAATGTTGGTAGTTGGTTGTGCTTGTGCTCCTTTGAAAACTTAGATTTGCTCTTTTTTAAGATAACTAGACCAATCATTACTTTCTCCAGGAAAGAGGAAATAGAAGGAGAACATATGAAGAGAAAGAACGACAGGGAAAACTGTTATATAAAACGGAAACTTGAGACGGAGACAGGAGGATTCTTAAGAATAATGTGGCTAAGCTGTAACATTATAGTTTTGTTACCTTATTTTCCTTTTGTAACTTTTCTCAAGGAATGGGAGCTAAATTGGAACGAAAACTAATGTTGGTAGTTGGTTGTGCTTGTGCTCCTTTGAAAACTTAGATTTGCTCTTTTTTTAAAGATAACTAGACCAATCATTACTTTCTCCAGGAAAGAGGAAATAGAAGGAGAATATAAGAAGACTAAGAAAGAACGACAGGGAAAACTGTTATATAAAACGGAAACTTGAGACGGAGACAGGAGGATTCTTAAGAATAATGTGGCTAAGCTGTAACATTATAGTTTATTTTTGCCCATCCGATCCAACACAACTTCATGTTCTTTTTCTTCTTTTTGGAGAGCAATTTTATATAAAGTCAACCTGGAAGGAAGGACTCCTTTTCACAGTAATTAATAGAGCGTGAACAATGGAGGTTGGTGACCGTGCATTGAAGCTTAATCCATAAATTAATTAGCTTAAGATACTTATACACACTTCTTCAACTTCTGGTGAAAATGTACCTACTTTTCTCTCTATCTGTATTCCAATCGGTTTCTAAGTTGAAAAGGAACTTTACCTTGAGAAAAGAAATGACTATGAAATTTTAAGCTTGTTTCCCTTTCCTCCTTTCTCTTTCTCTTTTTCACAAGGAGTCTGAAAGGGATCACTAAAGCAGAAGCAATAATACATGAAATGTTTAGAGAAAGAGAGAGAAAGAAAAAATGTATGTGATCAAAAAAACGGGACACAATTCTCCAGACAATTTCTTGCAGATTGTGTAAGTATAAGTTTCCCCTTTTCATCCATAAACTGGTCACTTCCTTTCCTCCTCTTGAAAAAGTCGAAAGGAATGGAATGGGAAGGCAGGAAGCTAGTCAAGCGTGGTGATTGACGGTGCAGATTTATAGGGAATGACACGACACAAGCAAACTCCAACTATATATACCTACTTTTGCTATCAACTACATCAACATCAACAACAAACGGTTTTATATAGCGGAAGAAAGGAAACGTTTTATATAGCTTTGATTGTTGGTGGTGAGTGAAGCAAATGCATTATGCAGTCGTCCGTCTCCTAGTCTGTACCTGATGACCTCATTTCTTTCAATGAATGAGCCGTCACAGTCTACAACATATTTTTATCTACACAATCCGTATCTGATTCAGTGGAAAAAAGAGAAAAAGACTAAGTGAATGAATGAGAGAGAGAGGTCCAAAAATAAACATGTTTTTGTTTCGCCTTCTTTAATCTCCTCGACAAGAAAAAGTAAAAGTAAATACTGAGATTACGTTACAGAGACCCACTTCAGACTCAGGCTCAGACAAGTTGAATTCATTGAAAAGAAAGAAAAACAAGTTGAATGGAAGAAAAAATCAGGAAAAATATGGGGGCGGTGGGGGACATTTATACTCTCTTGTTTGCTTACCTCTATCCTATCACCTTTCTTTTACAGAAAATGTATAATGTCTGTTACATAATAGTCTTATAAATAAGAAAATAAGTTGTTGTACAGAACTACAGAACAAGGAACACTCACAATAAGAAATATGAAACCTAATTCCTTCTCTGCCATCCCATTGCCAACAAGCTTGTTAGATAAAAAAAAGTTGGTTTACAAGAAATCTCTTACAGATCTCAGATGTAGCCAACTAGTGACAAACATGATGAAGATAATGATCATCATCTTCTTGATGATGATGATTATGCTGAAGTAACTTGATTTTATAGCTGCGTGTCATGTTCATGTTGTAGTATTACAGAAGCAGGACAGCTTCTCTCATTTATTTTATTAGTAGTTTCATATGACATGACAGAATGAAACAGAAATGTAATAGTTGCACGCCCTAAGTCTGTTTCCTCCACCATAAATATTTTTTTAAGAAATTGAAGTCAAAGTCAATTTAATTTCTGTTGATGTCTTCATATGTGTCTTACAAAGTTACAACTGTTTTATATCTGTAAGAAGCATAAGATCATGTGTCCTAATTGCAAATTTCAAAATGTCTAATTGACAGAGCAGTCGTGAAGAAAGAGAAGAAGGAAAGTTGATAATCCAGATAAGCGAATGATGACAAGTATGCTTTCTACGGCTCGTTAACTCTCTGTAGTAGAAGCAAAAACTGTGGATGTTGTACAGAACAAAACAAAAGTATAGTGAGAAGACGCAGCAGTCACTAACAAGATGATGTGAATGATGACGATGATGATACTGTAATTACGTGTATCGTATCTTGTCTGTATATTCAAGTATTTTGTAAAAAAAATGAGAGTGATTCACTAGGCATCTCTTTTTGGCATTAAGAAGAAGAGTTGTAGCACTAAAATTACTAACAACAACCACCATGCATGCCACCGCCACCTCATGATGTTAGCGATGATGTTGAGTTTGAGTTGATGGCATGACATTATTGTGTCGTTTCGCCAGTTGAAACTAGATCTAAATTCTACTGTCAACGTAATACCCTTTTATTTATCATTCCTCTACTAAACAAGCATATTCATTCTCTTCTCTTCTTACTACTACGCTAGAAAACAATGTTGAATGTTGTGTTTTGTGTTGCATTGCGTCGTAGCCAGTCGTAGCAGCTGACAAACCCCGTTACAACGTTACAACATCATCATTAGCATTAGCATCTCAGGAAAATAGGAGAAGAATTAGCTGTTTCACACTTGTATGGTTGGAGGAGGAATGTGCTAATGATGAGAATGGCGTGGAGAGTGTGGAGAATAAAAGCGTGTGGTGAGATTTGAGTGAGTTGTGTGTGTGAGAGAGTGAGTGGGATATATACGTGCATGAAGATTGAAGACAATAAAAGGAATTATTATTATTTAAATCCTAAAATGTGAATTACTATGTTGTAGTCTCAATGCTATTTCTATGACCAATTTCTAAAGGTTTTTGCAGCTTTTTCAAGTGGAAATTAGCCCTCATCTTTGCTTCTGCTTTTGCTTGACATTATTGCTCATGCTCTCATCAAAGGAGGAGTTGTAGAGAGCTCAGAGCCCAGCTGGATGCAAATTCTTCAATGTCCTTCAAAAAAAACCTTTTAGAACTTGAAAGTATGAAGATGGTGACCAAAATTTTAAGGCGATAATTAGTAGCGTGGAGCCTGCTGTTGTCACTTTGTTCTTAAAAAATTAGAGTGCTGCGTGTATGTCAATCTCAATGTGCCCCCGTTTAGCAGAAAATTAGCACTTTCTTACAGTGTAACCTTTTGAATATTTATGGTATATAACACACATCATGCATATCCATATTCTCACACTGTTGTAGCCACTAAAAGTTAGTAAGTCAGTAGGGTGATGGAATAAATTTAATTTGAAATTGAAATTTTAAACGTGGACAAGTGACTGACTGACTCTATCTGGATATAATCTGGATAGCCATTTTAAACCAGTCAGTTAAATAAATGGAACTGGAATTGCTGCAACAGAGTCTTTTATTCTCTTTCTCTTAATGACCTCAGACTTCTACACCTTCTAGAACTTAATTAATATTCATTTACTTATGAGAGAGAAAGACAGAGAAGTTAAATTGTGAATTTAGGCTAAGGTCATTTATCATTTCCCTCTCGTTCATCACGATGACATGACGTATCATTTGAATATAATGATTTCGTTTAGAAACTTTTCTTAAGTTTACAGTTTAAACGAATAAAAGTTAAATTTTTTTAACTAATTACCTATTGCATCTTTAGCACAACTGTGCATCATCACATATTGCAATCAGCGTGAGGAATCTGTTATAAATAACATTAAATTCCAACCAGAAAAAAACAACTGTACCGTCAAAGCTAAACACATAATTTTATTTGTGTGTCCCACTGTAAATTGCACTTGATTTCAAGTTTTTTCTCACTCCACTCTTGTCGTTTTTCTCTAAAGATATTCAAGCTTGATAATTAAGTGCTGGCATATTAATTATCGTTATCACTCCCCGTCCCTTCTCACCACCAAATCAACGTTCCCATCATCACCATCATTATTACATTTCCTATAAAAACCAACTAAGAATTTACTACTGCCTATAGCTCATATATATAACACCATCTTATATTCAAACTATAAAATATAAGCACACTTTTCCATCAAGACTTGTTTTTCTCCTCTTCTCTCCTTTGGTCTTTCTTTCCCTTTGAACTTTTATTCCTCCTCTTCTTCTCCTTCTTCTCTTTTTCTCGTTTAATATTCATTCCCCAGTGAAATGCGTGCAACTTATGTTATGTTTTTGCGTATGTATAAGAATCTTCATATATGTTTTTCCTTGCTACTTTCTATACTCCTCCATATATGACTAGTTTCCATCAAAAGAGAACTCTAGCTCTACCAGAGTAATATTCGGAGCAGCAGGAAATTTCTTTGGAGAACATTTTCCAAAAAAGCTTATTCCTATCCTTTAAGACATTTAGTCTCTTATCCTCCGTCCTTTTATACATACATTTTCCTTCCTATTTAAGTTATATACCTTCTTTGAGGCTAAATACCAAAGAAAATGAGTTTCTTTGTGTAAAAAGGCTTGAAATCCTCTGTGTGTGTCTACAATCTACATGTGCAACATCATCACATCACATCACAGCACAGTTTTGATGCCAAATGATATAGTAAACTTGTAGTAGCAGTCTTTCACTCTTGTTCTTCCTCTTGTCTTCTTGCAAAAGCAAAGTTATGAAGAGAAAAGGAGCAAGAAAGCTCTCCTCTCCTCTATTTTATGAACTCAAAGCATGCACCCACATACACTTCTTAATATCTTAAAAGAAAACCCCTAAAAATATATATAAGATACTTGACTATTTCTAAATCTAACCTTTTGTATCTTCTCCTTCTCTTTCTTTCTTATAATATGCTTTTATGATTCAGCACACTTTGTGGCAACGTTTTTTTAATACTCAAAGTCTCCTTCTTCTTTTCCCCGATGCAATCCAAAGTTCCAAATATCTTACAGCTAACATCCAACCAAAACCATCAACTATCCATCTATCCATCCATCCATTGTGTGTCAGTTTTTCTCTTTGATGCTCCTGCTTTTCCCTAGTTCCTCCTCGCCAAAATAACGTGCTGGGGATCATTACTGGGTAGACACCATATGCGATGTTATATTATTCATATTTATACCTACTCCTACTACTCTACTCTTCTATAATCATGAGAGTATGATGGTGATAATGATTATGGAGGTGACTTGACTGCGTTTTTTCTCTCATGATGATGATGATGATTATGATGAACAAGACGGTGTGGAGGATAAGAATGAATAGTGGAGTGGAGAAAAGGCCAAAACCAAACTGCAGAATAAAAATCAATATCTTCCTCTCTACTTTATATTTTAGCTTAGTTGTTTGGTTCTCATTCTCACATCACATTTAACTTCCATAACGCCGACAATAGTGAAGGGAAGACAAGCTAAAGCCATGCCATACAAATACGATCCGAGGAGGCATTCAATATTAATATGAAAAACCGGCACTGTGCTAACTTCTTCTTCTCTTCTCTATAGTTCACCTGGAAAGTCTTACATCATCGTCATCCATAATGCACACGGAAGGAGAGAGAGGGTAATATATGGAACATAATATAAAAAAATGTGTTTTCTTATCAGTTGCAAAATGTTCTCGATGAACAAAAGCTAATTTTATGACGCATGTGAGCAGTTGTGACCCTTTTTTATAGTTTTTTTATTTCCTTGGAAAATCAGGGTAACATATTATACCATCACGTCAAATCAACTTGGAATCAATCTTGCAGAAATATAATGTAAGAAAGTGATAGAGATAAACGGAACGACTTGGGTTTGAGCATGGCCGTGTGCCACACGCTATTATATATGGAATGGCTTACAAAATCAACGGTATTAACAGGCTATTCTATATTTATTCCATATAAAAACACAAAAACTGCATTTCATATAAAGACGAGAAAAGTACAGAAGGAACGAGTAGACCAAGCCAGACGAAACAGTCAGCGAAAACTTTGATAGGCTTAACTAATATAATTGGATTTTTCCACAAAGTAAACTTGAATGTCAAACTTTTTTTTGAAAGTGAGCAGACAGACGAGTAGAGTATATATGTATATATAGCAGCCAGACTTTTGCAATAACACATTCGCACTCCCTTCTTTCCTCCCCGCAGAGAAAATTGTCGTGGTAGAAATCTCATTTATGAAAACAACAAACAAACTCATTTCATAATCATAAGTTGGCAAAGATAAGACCAAGACCAAGGCGCAGGATAAATATGTAGTGGTTTGGCAGGCCTTTGGAATTATATAAGCTCTACGGATGGATGAATGAATGGATTATATCTTGATTCTGCTAACGAGTGCAAAAATGCAAAATCCTTTGCAATTTGCAATACAAATTATGGATAGGAGGATGTGAGTGGTCGGCAAACTTGTTTGAATATGAAGACAAGGGATAGAATACTTTTTATATTTGCGCTTCTGCTTTTCTGCTACTTCTAACAAAGTTGAAAAATGGCTGGAATGAGATTTAAGTGATTAATTAGATAATTCTTGTTGTCGTATAATGGAATAAAAGCGGCTTACATCGTAATAAAGTGTCTGTTTGGAGTGGTGTGTATGCATAATATTAAGTAATCCTTTACGGCAAATAACACAAGGACAAATGACTCGTGCCATGTGGCTCGCCTGTCGGATGGATGGATAGCTCAATGAATGAATGGGGTACATGGGAGGCGGTGGTGATGTGATGTGATGCGATGCGATGCTAGTTGCTGTTGCTACACACATTATTTCTCCTCTACTTCTCCGCTTTGTAGGGAAGCGAGAGAGAGAGCGAATGACACACAAAAAATAAATGCATCTATGGCACGACACACGGTACATGCAGCAGAAAGAGAAGGAGAGGAGGAATATAGTTACATAGTTATTTACTGCACAGCAGCGGATCTATATGTACGCTTGGTCGATTCACCAAAAAAAAAGATGAGTACATTGACTAAATTGGCTGTGGAGGAGTCAACTGTCAACTCAAGAGTTTTTTTGGGGAATTGCCTCGAGTGAATAAGTGTGTGGACAATATGGGTTATGGTTATATACTTTGTAGTATACTTATCTTCTTTGCTTTGATGCAGATATAGGAGCAATATCGAATATCACAATTATCCTATCATCTTACACAAGAGTTGACGGATAAATGGAAGGACTCTGCTTGACACTTCACTCGCCGTTATATTTTATTTCCTTTTTTAAGAGGAGGCATGAAGAATGCAGAATGCAGACGAAACTAACTTCAAACTTCAATGTTCAATCAATGTTAATGTTTCTGTTTTGTAACGGTACACAGATGTGTGGTTTAGCTCGTTAGATTAATGATGATTCAATATGTATGTTGAGTACCATATTCGGTGTTCGGAAGAGTTTTTAATGGTAATTTTCTTATCGCAAAAACAAGTTGGATATAATGTTGCTTATCGTATTCAACGTGGCATGCAGAAAAAAGAGAGTCATTTGAAGGTGGGCTTGCTTAGAAGAACGTAAATTGTGAGTAAATAATGCGGAGAGGAAGCAAATGAAGAGAAAAATCAATGCAAGGTTAACTGTAGTTTCTGAAACTTCCTCGGGGTTTGAGTTTGAGGTTTGACTTGCCCATTAGAGTTAATGATAATCAAATAAGAAGTGATGCGTTGTTGTGGCGTGGCATATTTGTATACAAACATGGGCAAAATTGAGGGTGGATTAAGGAATTAAAGAGGAGAGTATTTTGTGGTGGTATTCAGGCTGGAAATTGCGCAAAAAAAGGAAAACTTATAGTCATGTCATTTGACATTGTGTGCGTACTTGAGCATGAACACTCAGTATGTACGAAAGGCTGGCAGGAATATTTAATGAAGTAGGACGTGTTTCCAGGAAGGTATTTATCAATGACACGCACATATATGTCAGTTTTGAAGACTTAATTTCTGTTCAGGTTTTGCTGAAATATGCAAAGATGTTGAAGGGCTAGGTGATTTTTTGTGTAGAATAGGTTGCTACTGTTTTCGCTTGCAAACTGGAACATAAATGAACTTTTTTTAGCAATTTCGATAAAACGTTTATTAAACTGTCGCTAGCAAAATTATTGCAATGGTATTTTATTTTAATTACGACAGATACGATTCAGACTCCATCAGATATGGTCAAGTGCAGTAAAAAATGAGTTACATTGACTTTGACAATCGTTGTTCTTGTTCTTCTGCCCTCTGAACTCTAACCATATCCACTAACAACCATTCAGGAAAGGAACTATGTCGGGATTTGCTGATCAAAAACTTTCCATCCAGATTTTCCCCATCTCTTTCTTCTTTCACCAAGAAACTAAAATGCTCTTCATGCATACATATGTAGTAGGCTTACAAGTCAGAAGGGAGATTTCCTTACAAAAGTTTATAGGTATTCAAATCCGAAGGATCAACTAACCGGTTATGAATATTACTATAACGGAAGTCGAAAGGATTTTCAAGAACAAAAATCTTTCCTGAAAGTGTTTTAAAAGTGGAACGGAAGCTACTTTAGATTCAATTCCGGAGAGGGTAAAATATATTAAGAACATTCTGTGGGGTTATGGATATTTGGATTTAACAGTATAATTTAACTGAAAATGGGACATAGTGGGGCATTGAAATTTTGAGTCCTTTTATGATATGATTACATTCCGACTACAAAATTCATTTGTCATGATTTAATTATAATATAGATAGATATACTTGAAGGATTGTCGACAATAGTAGTAAAATAAAGAAAACGGTAAGTTTAGATAATGCAGCGAAATTCATATGTAAATATCATTAGTCTAAATTTATGTCGTAATTGAAAAAACGCCACAATTTGTTATACATCGACTAGACGCTAACAACTAGACCGTGTCCCCTCTAATAATTTCAAATGGACTATATAACCCCGTTTGTTTTTTCACCTTTTCATTTCCATTATGAATATGAAAATATATCAAATCACCTTGAGACTTAATGTATTCTTAACATTTAACTCCCAAATTTAGACTCTTCGCAAAAGTGGCCATTAGCAAGTGAAAATGTTTCGCTCAAATTACGTAACATCCGTTTCAAACCATTACGACCAACAGCCAAGAAAAGGACTCAATCTTTTGTTGAAAACCAGAACAACAGCATACATTAAGCTAACTACATTTGAATTACAACAACTTACAGCATTTCACATCGGATGACTATTGTGTAATAAAACTGTGTAGCACACTTAATATAACAGTAATTTCGTCAGCACCAAGTGCAGTGGAGCGTTAATTGTCGTCCCTTTTCTGAGCTCGTGATATAATTTCAGAAATATAATTAGTGTCATGCTTCTCAGGTACAAATTGAACCTTTACTTGTAGCTCTCTTATATGTTCTCAAACTCAGCCAATTAAAACCAGATTTGGTCTGCTCCACAATCCAAAACTACCACATTTTGAATAATAATGAGAATGCATGAAATGCAAGGCGAGAAGTTGAAGCAATATTGCACTCCACTATCAAACCATTGATGGTTTCTGTATAGAGTTCATATTTATTCCTCATTTTCCCTTTCATTCTTATTCTTATTACCGTCTTATAAGTATATATATTTCATAGTAAAAAAAGGTAGGGAGTTGGTTATATCATAGCTTCGGTTGTTCCTAACAGTTTGTTCCAAACTGCTTCATTCCAGTGGGTAAGCAAGTAGCAGCCGTCATCTTTTTATGTAACATTTTCTCCCTCGTGATGATCTAATAATAACAAAATCTACGATAATAAGCTCTCTCTCTCTCGTCTTCATGCGTCTTCCAACTTCCAATGAGGTTGTAATTATGCATGCATGCTTGTTCCCACTTTACTTTACTCACTGACTAGTTCGTCTCTCTCTCTCTCTCTTTCCATCATGCCCATTCAAAAGACGCAGTCTGACAGAAAGAGAAGAGTGACTACAAAGTAACAAAGCAAAAGTAACTTGGTTTGAGAGGAAAAGGAAACTTAAGCTGAAACAAAAGCATATTTCCCTTCGTCTTCAATGTCCTCGCCATCATTAGCCTCCTCTTTTGTCGTCATCATCCTCATCATATTAGTAAAAGTAACAGCAAGGGTTACATTACGTACCAGTTACCAAGAAAAGGAATTAGGTATATCCAGAACGAGAGAGCTGGAGGCACACACATACACACACCTCCTTTTCCCATTTCCTCAAAAATCAGTTAACTTTTATTCTTAACTTTGAGTGTTAAAGAAAATGCCATACACGTGCAGTGCACTAACTAATTATATTTTATGGGGTTGGAGAAAAGGAAAAAGTTGCTGACAGAGTTTACATCGAAGCGGCAACCAGAAGATATTACATTAGGACGACTTTCTTCGAACTGGAATAAGTTTCTCAATGGCATATAATACGTAGCATGATGAAAACGTTAAGAACTTTAGGCTTTTTTAGGTTTCATTACACGTTGCAGAAAGAACTTGTATATATAAATGTGTACATTTTATCCCTCAGTTACTTGCACCAACGTCGAATTACCTTCATAAAATCCATTTAGTTTTGTAGTTTCTTTGAGGAAAAATTTATGCAATGCTCAAAGCTGTTATGTGTATATGCTCATATGTTTCTAACCCTGTTATATCAGAGCGTAAGAATAACCAACGATATCATATACATAAAAGAGAAAATATTATTATGTTGGTGAAGAGTACTTGTAATATTTTTGTGAATATTCGCTTTCATTTTCGGATAGACAGAATGGGATTTCCGCTTTCGATTTTGTCACTTATACGTCCGCATGATTTGTTTGGCACATCGAATTATTATCGACATATGCAGGTAGTTGTGAATGTGCATTTCGTGATGTGAATAAATAAGAGTAAGTGGCCAATATTTTGTAATTTGCATTAATAGTGTATGGAAAAATGAATAGGCTTGCTTTTTACAACAAATATATTTGTTTTACGTTAGAATTAATATTCTAAAATACATTTCATAAGTTGGATTCCAAAAATCAAAATGCTTTAATTCTAATTAAATTATTCCATCTACAGATATCAATTTCATATTCTTTTGATGTGTGTTATTTTCAGTTTCTCCATATAATCATAGAAGACATGAAAACATTTAGCTTCCAATCACAAGATTGGTTCCTCACATTCAAAATGAAAATTTTTCACAAGAAGAAACAAACAAACTGGAGAAAAGTGCTTCAACGCTTTGTTTATGATTCTTCTCAAAAATATATATCCTCACACTTGAGGGAGTCATCAAGAAATATCCTATGAGAGCTGTCAGCTACACACAAAGAGCTTCCTCATTTCATTTTTCATCCTTGTTCTCCATCTTGTTCTCCCCCTTATGACTTGTTGTTTCAATAAAAAATGAAATGCACACATGGCTTTCCATTCCTTAGAGGTTAGTGCATTGCATATATAGCACAGCACACACACTCCACTCCACATAAAAAAGCTGGAGAGCGATGAATGAAAAATACTTTTTTATATTCCAGAATTACAAATACGAAATCGGTACTTTGTTACATGAGTGAGTGCCCTACACTCTCTCTCTCTCTTTCCACCCACATGCGAGAGATGATCCAAAAAAGTGAAGAGAATTGCAATATATTATGCAATACATAAAGATATAAATATTAACATACGGAGGAACGAACCCACACGTACAAATTTATATGCTCACTCTACCATACAACAAATAGACAAGGTCTCACAAACCATTCACGTCCTTTTCAATGCGCTACGTGAGTATATTTATGACACGAGTTAAATGTTTACGCTCTTTTGAGAATGAGTTTTTTTCCTTCATCTTCTTCTCCTTCTTTACCAAGTAAGTTGCTCACTTTATGTGGATGACTGGTTACAAGATGCATGCACGGGAGGAGGCAGAAGCAGAGAGTATATACCGCACGAAAAAAAAGAATAAAAAAGTCAGAGGGCATAAAATGTGAGAAAGGGAAAGGGAGTAGAGAAATGAAAACAGATGGACAAGAGGAAATTGGGAACGGATGATTGCGAATGAGATGGAAAAAGCTTGTTGTGTGAAGGCATAACGGCGTGTTATTTGCTTGTTCCCTTTTTTGTCACGGTGTTGCCTCTCTTTCTCTCTCTCTTTCTCCCATACATAAAAAACCAGGAGCGCACTATGTATATAGCGTTTCTGTTCCTTATACAAAACTAAACCACACAAACAAGAGATGAAGAAGAAGATGATGATGATAATAATACCACCCAAAAATAGTGAAAGAGAAGGCAGAATTACAGTCGGAAAGAGTGGAGAACAAGATATGTGGCTTTGGCCTTCCATTTTAGTGTGCTTTCTTCGAACCGGTTAAAACTCTTTTGTGGTCTAGTTTATCGTAATACTCTTCTCTCCTTCTTTTGGTAGTCCTCCACTCTGTTGCAAAATGCAACAATACAATATACCATCTCCAGTAACACTCTGCCTCCAGCAAGCTATACGGAATAGGAGTGTCATTTCACTAAAAGAATCTATGATTCCCTTGGGTCACCACAAAAGAGATGACTGAACAAGATATGTGGCTTTGGCCTTCCATTTTAGTGTGCTTTCTTCGAACCGGTTAAAACTCTTTTGTGGTCTAGTTTATCGTAATACTCTCTTTTCCTTCTTTCGGTAGTCCTCCACTCTGTTGCAAAATGCAACAATACAATATACCATCTCCAGTAGCACTCTGCCTCCAGCAAGCTATACGGAATAGGAGTGTCATTTCACTAAAAGAATCTATGATTCCCTTGGGTCACCACAAAAGAGATGACGACTACATTACTGTAAAGACGAGAAGGTGTTATATATGCTCACTACACACACACCTTGTAGTTTCTAGTGAAGTCTCTATGTTCAGTTTTCAGGAAGGAGATGGAGATAGTCATCATCCATTCATGAAATGTTCTTTTTTTTATGCATTTCCACTCTCCTCCCATAAACTTTTTAGTGGAGAGAGGAAGTCCCTTTAAAGGTAAAAATAAAAATGGAATGTAAAAAAAGAGGACATCGTCCTTATTTTCCTTACCTGTATGAGTTCTTTCATGAGCCTTCAAGTGTGAGCTCTTTGTATACATCTTTTTGCATCCTGGATACATACACCTATGATTCCTTCTCTTTTCCGAGCAGTCATCAGAAGTAGCCCGATTATTATTCTTATTGTTTCTCGAGCCCGTCGTAGGAGCCGATGAAGGTGACACACTCGTCGAGTTTCCAGTCGTGCTTCCCGTTGAATTATTATTGTTAGCAGCAAGTTTGTTCGTGTTACTGCTGGATGTTAGCGGAGTTGTCGTTATCGTTGGGGGAGGTGGAGGTGGTGGTTGTGCTACAGGGGTGGATGTTACTAACGAGATATTGTTGGTGGTGACTAAAGGAGAGGAGGAAATAATTGGTGAACAAGACTTTGTGGTACCTATACTACTGATTATGCTACTGCTCGCACTGCTCACACTATTCAGACAGTTACTCAACGCAGTACTACTTATAATGCGATTGTTGTTGGTTGTTGTAGTATTGTTGTTGGTAGTGGAGGAGGTAGGAACAACGCCAGGAGTAACTGTAATCGCGGAACTAGTGGCTGGACTGATGGGGCTACTGCTTATCGTAGCAATTGCACAAGTTGTTCCGCCCAAGTTGATTGTTGCTGTGGTGGGGTGATGATGATGGTGGTGGTGATGGTGATGATGATGATGAGTTCCGTTCCCGTTGGAGGTTGTGGCTGGACGAGCAGAAGCAGCTAGGATGAGTGCAGGAGGTCCATGGAACAAGACGGCGGTATGCTCAGCAAATCTTTTGTTGCTAATACTATTATTATTATTATTATTTCCACTACTGTTACTATTACTAGAACTACTACTCGATGAACTAAGATGATGAAGGTGATTATGATGATGATTATTATTGTTATTGTTGATGGAGTTGTTGGTAGTGTGGTGTCGTCTCACAGGTTGGAGCATAACACCTCCATTGATGATAACGTCAGAGTCAACATCTGATGTCAGTTCGTTAGCGGAAGGTGAAGAGCATCCGGAGCTGAGCACGTCGAGGGAGTCGTTACTATCGCTGAATTCGAGGAGGCTCCGTTGGAGAAAGTCTGAGGGGGAGGTAGCTCTCCGTTTTGAGACTACGAGGGGACTACTCTCCTCCTCGGCGTCGCTGAGTTTAGGCGAGGATGAGTCGCGACGGTCCCGGACGGAGCTTTCTAAGCCCAAGTCGGCAAAGGACGGATTAGAGTGACGACATTTTGGATATGGATCTTCTTTCAGGCACCGCTCCAACTCGTAACAGGCCTAGAAAATAGAAGAGAGAAAGAAGGTAAAATTAGTATGTGAAAATCTTTATGTTCATGTTGTAAAATTTAAGATGGTTTTAATTCCACGATTATTTTTATGAGCAATATTCCATTTCCCTTTGAGGATTTTATGAGTTTAGTCTTTTTATGCGGTACTTGTTTCATCCACATTGCATTATTAGGAAGAAAAACTGGAGGTAAGTATATGAAGCTTTATATATCCTTTATGGTGTTGGTAAGATATTAATAGAGTGATCAATGAAAGATTTCATCCTTTTCTAAATGCTCAATCACATGCTTCCCTCCAGCTTATGAAATGTTCCATTCGAATATTTTTCAAGTTCTAGTTCAAGTTAATTATATTTCCTTTATTTCGAGTCGTACTCTAAAACACATACTGTTTTCAATCCAATTGCTCCTCCACAATGAAATAAGTGTAAGAGCAATACACTTAATTCAGGCACGCTTCATCCAGCAAATTTTCTCATATTTTACCATACTTATTTTGTTTACACCATAATAGTACTGAGAGTTGATCTAACTAACACGGTATTTTTTTTCTCTGTACGAAGATTATTGAATAGCACTTAACCTGTGCATTATATACTCCGTTTGAAAATCCAACATAATTTTTAGTTCAACATTAATTCCTTGACAAAACTCGAATCATTCTAGCTTTTACTTAAGCGGAAAACCTTGCTTGCACAAGAAACTTACAATCAGACACAAAATCATTCTAAAATTACAACAACCCAGTGTATAAAATAGTAATTTCCCTTGTATTTTTAAGGTACACAATTTTTTCATGATATTGCAATCATGCAGACATTACATCCCATTATTATACATCGCGGTATATTCCTATATTTAGAGAATTTGCTCCAAGAAAGAGTAGTCAAACGAAAGCATCGCCTCCTAAACAAAGGGGACAGGACAAAGTGGAAAAAAGACAACAAACAATATTGACTGCAGTTTGTTTACGTTTACTACTTTCCCAGTTTGTTAAACTTTCCATAAAAGTATAAGTTCCCCTTTTGTTCTTGCATCGTCATCGGGAAACACGATGGTATTACTCCATTAACTTTTCTCCCTCTTCCCACCTTCCACCCACGTGAAATACATACACACAACGTGCTTTATTACCGCTGTCATGATTCATGAGCAATTTTCTATTTCCTCTACGAGCACTACATTATGCTTTGATACACTGGGCTCGTGTACATTTTAGCAAGAGTTGAAAATGGAAAACGCATTAAATACTTAACTCCATCAACTGGAGGAGAAGGGGGAAGGAAGCAGGATGAGTTTGAATTATGTATTTGCAATTCGCGAATGTGCCTGCTTTAAAACTGATACCTTAGACACACATACACACACATTAGAATGGTTGATAGAGTATTCAGGAGAGCTTCACATTGCTTTTGCATAATAAATGTCATCCGACAAACGACGCCATGCCATGCATCCATATGCTAGAACCAGAAGCATCATGATATTCATGATATAGCATGAGCAATGTCTGTTTGAAGTATGGAGTTTACTAACTCGATACTCCTCCTCGGTAGATATATGTCTTCTTGAGTGACGCATTTTCCGGTTCTTGTTTGTAAGGAAAGCGGGAGTTTTATAAAATTTAGAATTTACTCAATCAAGTAAGGTGACAGTGCAAAGTGGGAGTAGAAATTTGCCAAAATTCAATTACAAACGCTTTAAACACATGTTGAAATTAACAGATTCAGACAAACTGACCAGTTTGGTAGGACAGTTTTTAAACTTTCGACGTCGACAAATAAAAACTCTCATGTATATTTATTTTGAGTTCACGTAGGTCGGTTCCTTGATTGCCATGTTGGTGGTATGAAATAAAATCGGTAAATGCAGTACGATTTCTTTCTTTGAGATGTTTCTGATCTCCCATGAATTTTATTTTCTGTTAATTTTTTTATCGACCACACGAAGAGAACTCAATAAGAAAGTATGTAATATATATGAGTCAGAAATTACACACACCAGAAGTTTACTTCCCCTTCCGTGGGAATTCCCATTTTTTATGACTGCATTCTGTAGTACACACACTACTACACAACAAACAACCAGAGACTCACCCATCCCATTTATTTCTGTGTCTCAACTGAATTATGTTATCATTGTTAAATTACTGGTATTTACAGAGTGTATACAAAAGCCGTCCATAAAATCAATTGAAATGAATTTAAATGGGCTTTACGAGGGTAATTAACCAAGCTACTATCAATTGTACTGCCACCACATTACATTATATCTTCTTCTCTTCTGCTGCAATTTTATGTAATGCTTCCACTTCCAACTTCCCACTCCCACCCATCTTCTTATTTCGAGACATGAGCAAGGCGCCTAATGTCAATATTTTTTGCTGAGCTTTTACATGTTCCATACCGAAAGAGAGAGTATCTGGCTCAAATCATCAGAATGATATTATTATTGTGTACATTGGACAGAAGACTAGAAGAGAAGCTTTTAAAACTTAAAAGACCAAAAAAACGAGAGAGGAGCAAGATATGTATTGGGAAAGAGAGAGAGAGGAAAGGACCTCCGGACATGAAGTTGTAAACAATTCCTTTAAATGAACACATAAAATGTGACTCATTCCAAATGGAACGTTTCAAATTCTTGTGTGTTTACTGCCGACAGAGCCGGGTATCTTAACATGATGCTGTCGTTGCGCTCAATATGCCTATCTTTAATGATATCATATCGTTTTCGTTACAACACAACGTTGCGTTATAAGAGTATGAAACTTTTTCAATGCACATCAACCATACCAACGATACCACCAAAAAACAATTTCTTGTTGAGTATTCTTCTTGTTTTCTGTAACATTTTCATGTTGGAGAAAAGGAAATAGGGATTATTTACTAATACTTTCAATGGCATTTGCTACACAGCCCAGAGAGAGAGAGTGATCAAAAGAACCATTTTTGTTTTTTGAGCTTAAGTGTACATAACTTCAATTGAAAAAATGGAGACTCCATAAGAAAACTGCTCAATGTTTTTGGGCTTCATGAAACAACATATTTTTCTTAAATAAATGTCGTTTTCTAGATACTTTGCTGTTTGTTCATTGCATATTTCGTAATTTTTAGCCCTCGCAAAAAAAACAAGAGCGACATTTGTCTCGAATACCAACATTCTTGTGTTCAATTCAAGCTCAAATTAATTGTCGTCTTGTCTAGTCACATTTTAATTTAAGTATGGGGCAACCTAAGATAGTATAACAACAACAAGAGAATTTACTACTACTCCTTAAAAATGTGCTCTTATCATTGGTCAATACCCATGAAAGCTTCCATTTATAATGTTATATGTGATAGGTCAAGCATGCAATGTGTAATGTAATAAATTTAACTGCCACTTTTTACTATATAACTCTACAAATTACATTTTTGTATCATATTAAATTACAAAAAGTTAAGAAACAAAGTGAGATAGTGAGAAATGTTGGAGAAGAAATTCTCACAAAAGAGAAATTTGCAGCTGGGTTATACACCCTAAATTGGGAGAGACGCCGACAAAATAGGAAAAGCTTAAGAAATTAATTGGAAGTCACATAAAAAAGCGTCTTGAGTCTTTGCAACATCAAAGACTATTAACATGTCTAGATAAACAGTTTAAAAGCAATTTTTAACATCTTTATTGTTCCAGATAATTTCATATATTATTATGTTCTCTTGGAAGAAAAACAGTTTAGAGTTTGTTTGCAAGATCTTGTCCAAAAAAGACGAGGAAAGATGTCAAGTCAAGCTAAAGCCAAAGCCAAGTCAGAAGTCTTTAAAGAAAAAGTCTGCAAGCAATTTTCATTCTCAAGCTTTAACAGAAGAATAAGGAGAAGAAGACAAGCCTTCATCTTGTCTACATTTTGTGGTCTGCATTCCTTCAACTACCTACCACCTACCAAAGCTTATATATGTCTCTCTGACTTTTCTCATTGGAATTAAAACGGACTTTTTTTTGTGTCTTGGCTTCAGGAAAAAACTATGACTGCATCTTTCAATCTTAGCAAAGGAACCTAGTCGGAACAAGAGTGTCAGTCGCATGTCAAATGCTAATATACAATTCAAGCGTCATTTCGAATTTCCAAGCTTGAATACTGACTGACTCTCTCTCTCTCTCTGGCTTTAGCTTTAGCTCACTCAACCTTTGACTGTGTGATATATACACAAACACAAACCAACCGACACACACGAGAGAGACACACGAGGAGCTCAGCAGAGAGAGAGAGCACCAACTTTTTTCTCAGTTACTTTTTTCCTCCTCTACTCACTCCTCCGATCTCCCATAAAGGAAAATGTGTCTGAGGTTGAACGGTTGAAGGGATCTAATAATAAGAAAAACAAAGATGGCAATGGCAGATGGATATAGATAGAGATGGATGGACAACCACAAGAAAAACGGATCAAATTATGGCAACCATATAAAAGGAGAAGGAGAGAACAAGTGGGTAGGAAAAAGGGAAGTGGATATATAGAGAGATTCAGCATTTACCAAAACGCTATCCAACCATGCCAGGGCTAGGGTAAGAAAAAAATAGGCGAAACCCGATAACTGGAAATGACTGGGCTGTCATTTTCGACCGCATCTTTTATTCCTTAGTGATCCCTTTTACTGTTATACTCCTTCTAAACATAGTAAAAATGGGTACAAGATATTGAAACTTTGTTTCCTTATAAATATACGAGGATGTATCCTTTCTGTTCCTACATTTTATACAAAATCCCATTCTTCTTTTCAACTACCTTCTCTCTTGCTCCTGTTTTTATTTTTTTCCCAGTCAAATACAAAGTTCCATGTTCCATCCATCCACATTGAATCGGCGTACATATATTCATACATTATTATATGTACACTCTGTACATGCTAAACTGAAGGATACATTATTGACAACAAAATGCCAATATATATATTTATATACAGGCTCCAGCAAAGCCGAATATTGGGTTCCAACTCCAACTCCACAACACTTTCCTTTTATGGGGAAACTGCGGCAAGTTGAGAATAAAAGAATGGAATGTAAAATGTATAGTCAGCAGTGAGTGGAGAAGGGAAAAGAATAAAAGGAGTT
>JAANSM010000886.1:0-22374 GCA_036850725.1 Orchesella villosa | reverse complement strand
ATGTAGGCATATATAGGGTTCATTAGCTGTGATCTTTCATCAGGGTAATAATAATACTACTTGAGTTATAACATACTACCAATTATAGAGATTAGTAATAAATTAATCGATGCAATTTCCATCCCACACACAACGTTCAAATCAAATATTGCTCCACTTCAAAGTATTAATCACATCTGGGTGTAATTGGATTGAGATGTTTCAAGCCGATACTATGTGTACTGTGTGTTCTCGTTGGATATTGGATCATATTGTAGGTTTTAACTTGCACTGTTTGCTTTATTTCATAGAAGCAGTGCAATTCAGCTGGGCTGATTCATCAGGGTCTTAAACGGTCATAAAGATTTTCATCTCAAACACGAGTCAATTAAATAAGCACTTACAGTTTTAACTTCATGGTGGCTAAGCATAAGAGGCAGAGAGATGCTGTGTATATTTTAATGTAGGAAACATCCGCAATTTATTTTGTAGTGAATGCAAATGAAACTCTAGTTATACAAACCATTTATATCAAAAGACGCTGACTGAGCAGAAGAAAAAAAATCAGAAAAACAATCAGTAAACTCGGAAGAGGTTCTTATGCAGCCGTATTCATTTTTTTCTTCTCTGTTTGAGGAACTTAAATTAAGTACCATAAATAGGATATGCCTACAGCTACAGTAAGTCTAAACAAAACGAGTTTAAACTCAATGTAATCATTTCCTGATTATAAGATAACTGTCTACGACGTAGAATCTCCTTCTCTCCGCTTATGAGTTAGTTGTAAGCTTGCCATCTAAGCTTTCAGGTAGGCATTTTTTGGCAGAGACTGGTTGTTGTATTGTACATGCCATGCTAACCCTCTAGCACACATCTCATGTGAAGCATGGTTATTTTTAATCAGAAGATTATTACCATTTTATTTTATCAATGCTAATTAGGAAGAATGGCTAATACAAATGGTAAAGAAAAGGCGAGAAGAACTTCCGATTCATTGTGAGAATTTTAAGCTGGTTGTGGTATAACTAGTACGAACAATTTATCTAAGACAGGATAAAAAATGTGAGCTTTTGCTGTAGCTTTTATGGGAGGATTAAAATAGTATTCGTTATAATCCAGTTAACTTAAGGAAGTAAACATGGGCATGGAATAGCGGAAAATGTTTACTGATCGGAATTGCAAAAATTGGCGTCCTTAGATGCATCTGCAGTAACTAAACGTAACTAATGTATTGTATAAATCCTTTTGTTGCGGTCAAAGAGTATATGCTTCAATCAAATGAAATAAACAATTGATTTCATCAATCATTGGACTATCAAAAGGTTTGGCGATGTACGTGACTGACTACATTATAGTGATTTAAAAAAGACTTTACCAAATAAAGTTTTGTAAATGTTTATAGTTTGAATATGTACGAGTTGAAGTATTACATGCGCATGTCTACTATTTTGTTTTGTTAGAATTTAAATTCTAAAGTTGTATGAGTGGACCTGACAGGACTACAAAAAAACAAAGCCATGTCATTTTAATTTTGATGCATAATGTGTATAAGGATGAGTACTACAGGGAAACGGAATGGAAGAAGAACTGTGGTTAACTTCTCCTTCTCTCTCTCTCTCTCTCTCTGTCGCGTTAGATAATGCACGATAGTGGTACAATTTTGCAATTATAATGGAGTTTAAAACATACCGACAGACAACATGTATCTCTTTTACTAGCTAAAATTCCCGTCTTTTTGTCAGTACTGTGGCTGGTCTGGTAATGCTTTAAAAATTTAAAGAAATGGTTCCTTGTAAGAGAATGCGCATAAAATAAATAATGCATTTCCGCATTAGTATGGAAATCGTCCGTGTTGCTCCGTGACTTGTTATGGAGCAGAAGAGTAGGCACATCTGCACGAAAACAAATTGCCTAAATACTGTCGCTTATAACAAGTCCCCAAAGCCAAACAACACTATATTATACATATACTAAATGCTTTACTAAAATGTCATTTCACCAATAAGATGGAGTACTGTGCCACATCTTTCATTTTTCTCAGAGGTCACAGCCTAGTATATAAAAAAATACAAGCCTTTTGGATTTGTACGGTTCACATTCCAAATTCTAGTAAAAAAAACCTGAACAATCCATTAACGTGGAGATCACAACCATACCTGGCCAGTTTTTTTAAAAATGTTAATAGTTCACTAAAGTTACAGATATATGGTTTGATTACCGCCAGTTATGGCTTCTAAAGAAGTCACTATCTCAAATTTTTGAAGCAATAAACTGCTTACAACTCACATTTAAGGCATGTGCATTGTATATTACATTATAGTATTAAGACTGCCGATTGGAATGAGGCATGAGGATGACTCTTAAAAAAGAAGCTAAGATCTATAACTTATAAGAACATGCATAACATTCGTTATAATCATCATCAGCGTTGATATTTAATACCAAAGCAAGGTAGTCTAGTATAGTATTATCAGTATTCACATAGAGAGTAAGGATAACGATACTTTTTAATCTTTGGGAGAAGCCGTCGCTATATATCGTACTACGACTACCTGCTGAATAGCATGAGCATATCTGCTAAACTGCTGTTGCTGTTCAAGCATTTTTAGTTTAGTTTAATACAGATCTCGTGTGGGTACTAAAAAAATCAAGCAGTTGAGAGCGAAGTTGAAGTTGAATACAATACATACAGGTAATAATATATTCCTCATAACCTCTTCGTTTCATATATGAATTTTCATCGCATGTGTATACGAACTAAGCAGGTTTTCTTGACTCACAATAATCAAATGTGCGTGCTCTGGTCTGATGAAGTGGTGTGTGGTGTGGTGTCTCTAAACTGCTCAAGCTTGCTTGAAAAATTCAAATCAGCATCTTATACAGCTTACCAAAACGCGATGTTCTAGTGAAGCCGAAACCAACATTGCAATTTACATTTACCAGTTTGTGTGAACGACGCTCTAAGACATTTTTGTTAAGAGATCACATTCTCATATCACATCACATCACGCTAACCAATATTACTCTTACTTTACTCTACAAGATAAATCCAAAGGGAGTACAACTACAAATACAAGCTACAACACTTGTTGGCTACATATTCTACATTGTCTGACTTGACTTCATTGTTGCTGATGCTGACTGATATTCATCGTCTCTCTTCTCTGGTCATTGCATCTTCCTTTCGTTTCACTTGCCGAAATTGAATTTTTCCCATGTACGTTTAGTGTATATCATAACAATAAAGAAGAAGAAAATTGACCGGTAGAGAAGAAGAAAAAAAGTTGCTACAACATTTTATATACATCTATAGGATCCTCCACATTGCATCGCCCATTCTCTTTAAAATACATGTTATCCTCTGTAGGAGAAGAGGAGTTTGCATGAATAAGTAATTACATCATTCATTCAGTGTTCATCCGCATGTTGTTGAAAGCTCATTCAACTTATCAGTGGGACGAGAGAGAGGATCAAAAGAGAAAAACGGAAATGATTGCTCAGATCCTTTTCATTTTACTATAGTTGCTCGTCTATCAAAGCGACCCTTTTACTTTATACGATTACATATGACTGTGCATTAAAACTCGTAATCGAAACGAGTGTACTGTTTAAAAAAAACAAAATCAACATTGGAGTGTTATCATCTTTGTGTGTTTTGATCAAATTTTTCTTTTATTGTTGAGTTTATACCCTGTGTATTCGTATTCCCTTCTAATTATTATTTGCAGAGATGAGACTCATGTACAAAAGGAGAAGCTAGATTGGTTATATATTGTGGCCTGTTGAAAGTTGATGATTGATTTTTTTACTACAATATATATGCAGAGTCAGCAGCATTTTGGCATTGCGTATGTGTCTTACAAACTGTTATTATTTGTATAGTCTAACATTACCATAAAACAAACTGCACCCATTACAAATCGTGTACACCAAAATCTGCATTTTTGTGGTGGATGACATTGAACTTCGGATGAGCATGTAAGAAAATTCTTCTTTGTATGCATATATACACACACTGCATCAAATTCTACTGATGATGACTGAATCTCTCTTCATTTGTCTTGGTTAGTTGTTGCTGTGGCTTGTTCGCTGTGGACGTGTGTGTGTCGCTGCGCTGTGTTGTGTTTGTAAGCAAAAGTTTTCAGAAAGACACGAAGGTATTCTTCTGCACTTTGTGCGTTGGATGTTGGTGAAAAGAGAAGATGCTCAAGGGCAAGACAATTATAGTATGTGATTCTCTCTTCTGAAGTTTATAATCTCGTAAATCAGTTTGTACAACATTGTATTGTGAGACAGAAGATATATATAAGTGACCTGTACTGATCTGACGTATAATGTCAAACTGGAGAAGTGAATTTGAATGATTATTGCTACTAATAACCATGTTGTAATTTTGGATCCTTGAGAACAAGGTAAATATGAATGATATTGGCTTAATCTTTCTGTTTTCTGCTCTCTGTCTTCCAATCATTAAAGCTGTGTATGTATAATCTCGTAAGAATATCTTGAGGAAAGTTCAGGACATTAAATAATGCTTAACTTGATGATTATATGGATGCTTAAATGTTAAATGGAGGACCGATTGTTTGGAGGTCAACTGAACGGCTACTAAAAGTAGTTTCCAAAAAAAATGGACCTGCTGGTCTTGTACACAGAGCTAATTTTGNAATGGAGGACCGATTGTTTGGAGGTCAACTGAACGGCTACTAAAAGTAGTTTCCAAAAAAATGGACCTGCTGGTCTTGTACACAGAGCTAATTTTGGTAGGTATTTACCTTCTTGGATGGAACACGGGTTGACGTGACTTGCCTACTAATAAACAAATGACCTCCTATAGTTCCCCAAGGATTGAGTAGTTGTGAACAAGGGGTCAACTACATTTTATTCTTTTATAATAATTTGCCGACTTTTTCATTATGGACTTTTATTACTGAGATAAATTTCCATTCCTGATGATACTCTACATTCTAAAATTAAGCACATGGACTATGGCTTTGTAATAATGGATAAAATATGACATGTTATAAGTTTATGTATATTCGCTGTTTGGTTATTGCTACGAGCATACTTTGATTGTGTGGCTTGTCTTGATTTTAGTGACGTATTACTACCCAAGAGAGAGAGAGAGAACTTTTGTGTACATAATCAACATGTCTGCATTATAGGGTAACCTCAATCCTTCTCATTCCAAAAAGTAAAGGTCAAACGTATAGTTCACTTGTCGTAAATGTACTCTGGGCTATTTTATGGACGTTATTGTTACATTTTGTTGGTCAGCGACCATGACAGTGTGCCTAGATGGACGGGACAGGAGCTAAAAAATGTTTATCTTATTAAGTAACATGATTAAGAGAGAATAACATATTGTCTTATACTTAAAATGAGGTACTTTTTTTCATATCAAACATGTAAATGGCTCCACTCTCTTTGCATATTTAATTGACTTTTTGTGAATATTTTTACAACTTAGCGCATAAAAAAAGATTGCTGTGATGTTGATGTGCTTGACAGAATTCCTTAAATTAAGCCATTACCACCTGGCTGTAAGAAACTTAAGAAGTGAAGACCAAATTTTTCTTTTTCTTTAAAGAAAATTGCATTAAAATAAGCATTCAAAAAGGTTCTTATCCCATTCCATTAATCTCATTTGACCACCAGTTTGCGGTTAGAATGTCATGTGTGTGTGTATCATGGTGTATCATGTACACAATCTCTACATCATGGCAAGTCTCGTTTAAATTTCAGGTGATAAAAGAGCTCAAACCATGACTAGCAATAACGAGCTTTTTCTTACCAAAATAAACCAGAGTCATTTGCGGAAATGCAAACAGGCAGTGTTTTTTCGTTTAAACGAGCTCTTAAACCGCTTTGAAATTTTACGGCTTTCATACACTAGTGACGACATCAACTGTTGCTGCTATGCTGGTTAACAAGCTTACTTTTTTTTATATCGTTATATCTTAAACATAAGACTAAGACACATGATATACATACGGTTGCATGCATTGCATAGCTTTCCTTGAAGATAGACTTACCATTAAACCGTTGATGACAGTTGCATGGCAAGTTTTGTGACACTGACAGAGTAATAATGTATGTGTTGTCAGTGTCAGCAAAAAATACCTGCTTATCATTCTTTCCTAATAAATCTGTATAAAGCAACTCATCTCGGAAGATTCTATCGTACAATCAAGAATAATGGGATATAATAACCTTTTACTTATTCCGAATTTACAATCTAGACTCATCGTTATTATTAGAAAGTTTGATTCTAATGGATTTTGTAAACTCTAGAAGATGCTACGTGATCTCATCGAATTCAGGTGTCCAATCATAATGAAAGACTATAATAATAATTATATATATTGACGATCTCAATTTACTTGCGATTAGGTATTCAGTGTTAATGGATTTAGGTACTGCGTAATTCTAATAAAAATGGCCAATTACACTTCACTTTCTTTTTCAAATCAATTGGATAGCTCTGCTCCTTTGACGTAATATATGTTCTTAAGTGTTTACATAAATATAATTTTAATTTTGGCTACATTATCTATTTATGTATCTATATGTATATATATTGTTTTTCACAAGCCAAAGTAGATGAACGTCGATGGTCATTAAGATTACAAGTAGCCAAGTCAAGTCTATAAAAATGATCGACAAGGAGCACGACTACCAACTTGTAAAATATTTCACTTAACTCATAATGATAATGAATACATAGCGATGCGAGGTGTTAACCGATGTGATCATGATCATTCATTGTGACGATAAAAGTAATGTAACAAGGATTATATCTATGCGTAGGCAATCTCTTTTTGTGATTGCGCTAATTTTAATTCATTTAGTCCTCCTGCCAAAACATTAATAAAAAATTACTTATAAGGGCACACTGCTGCTCTTGATCGATGTGATGTACCAAGTACAAACTATATTGTACCAATTGGCTTGTGCGCGATTCGATTACAATTTTTTTGTTTGCAAGATCATATTGCTTGTTGTTTACGCTTGTGTAAGCGACCATTGGCCATGCTATTTTAGAATCTGCGGACACTATGACTGTGATGATAAGTGAAGCAAATATTCCATTCACATCGTGTCTTGTTGTTACATATTAAACGTTTTTGCATGCTATTAATTCATAATATTTGCTTAATGTGCTATTAAGGCCACTATCCATTTTACTTCATTTTTTTTTAAATATAAAAGGATCTTCCCAAAAACATCTAAAGATAGCATGTTCGTATTTATACAAGATCACTTATTTCTGATGATGATAAAAATAAATGCTTATAATTGTAGCGACTTGAGGAGTGCAACAAAGTGATGCGATGCATTGCACCTTGGGATTTGGAAAGCAAAGCAAGTGAGGTGAGTAGTAGTTTAGTTTGCCACAAAAATCTTGTTATTTTACGTGTTAGTCACGTAGTTGCTCCCACCTTTAAAATGTACTATAATGTAAATTATGTCAAAAATGTAAACATGGTTCACACTTGAAGAACTTAGCAATTGATGCCATATTATTTGCTCTTTATATATATAGAAAATATATTCATTTTCTTCGATTGTGCATCATAGAGTGAAGAGCAGTACTAATTTTTGCATGTAATAGGCATACATGAATTTTATGCAGCAAAACATCAAAAGTTGAAAGAGAAAAGACCACAAAAATTGAGCACATCTCCACTCAATGGAAATCGTAAGAAAAGGATTTTAAACAGAAAGTCGCCATGAACGTGCTGAATCCGGTATGTTGAGAGATTACATGTGAAAATTTAGGTCACCTTGTGGCAAACTGGGGAGAAAAACAAAGTATGGTGGGCATGAATTAAAACATTATTTAGTGGGAATATGGATTTGATATGACTGAGACAGACATGTGTGTGAGTGTGTCTATGAAAAAAAATATTCATGGTCATCAAAGTTCAATTGGCAAAGGAATTTAGCTTTTCAGACTAAAACCTCATTTTTTACGATTTCGCTCCTCAATAGCTTCATGTGTCTATATCCTCCTCGGTTTTCATGGTACTCCTTTGTGTATGAGTTACGGTAGGATGGGCACAACACGATAAGCTGTTTACCTTTAATTCAACCGTGATACAAAAAGGGAACCGACAAAGTGCTGTGCTACTCACTACTCACTTTCAGTTTCTTTTGCAAAGAATGAAATAATCTCATTTGACTTCAAAAGGAGCGATGTAAAGGAACAAAAAGAGTAGTTTGGTACGAAACTATTATGCTATTATGCATTCTAGTTTTTCCTGACAGCAATTTGTTCTTTTTAATTAGCACTTCCTAAATGTATTGGTTTTACTCTCGATTTCCGTCGAGATTAAGCTCATTACAGAACCCAATCAGTGTTTAAGGAGTGATGAATGAAAGCTACCACTGTAAGTTTACTTTGCACTAATCTTGATAAATCTACAGTATGATAATATCCTATATAGTATACTTCACTATGCTTAACAATAATTTCACCAAGTTTATGGCTAGAAAAAAATGGTGTGTGTAATTGCTTATCTTTTCAATATTAGCTTTAGCTGCATAATGCACATAATTCATCTGCCTTCGCCTCCATCCAAGTAAGCAATCTTTTGATCTCTATCTACATTTGTTATGTGATACACACATACCTCTAGAATATAGAACACTTTATCATATCATGACCGCCGCTTTTAGAATCTAGATAAAACAAAAGTTGCTAGATTAGCATTGCATTTTGCTGTATAGCATACTGACTTCACATTTCCGTAAACTGATATAAATTCGCTAATTGAAATAAGTACAACTACACTAGCATATATAAGCTTTGTTCCACACTGCGCAACAAAAAAGAGAAGAAGATGACTCAGAAACAGAAAAGCATAAAAGTAGCAATTCTTTCTTACTACAAGGCAAAAGAGCCTTTTGGCAGGATGATTGGAAACTGTCTAGTTGTTTAAGGGCTGACGGGGCTTATCTCTCCAATTTCTAATTAAGTTGTTGTTCTCTCTGCTAATGTAATGTTGCACGTGATAATCATAAAAATATTCCCATATTTTCAGTGTATACCTACACGGAGAGTGTGTTGCAATTTGAGAAGTTTAATGATTACCTTATTTATTATTTACTTCGAGGACTATGTATAATATCATTTAAAGCAACATGCATTTATTAAGTTGTTGCAAGGCGTTGATGATTATGACAATCCAACACTTTCCTAAAAACTTACAGTTAGTCAACCATGCCAGTCTTAAAACCTCATAATATTTCTTCTTAAGCTACTTGCTATACACGCTAAAACCATGTAGTGTTGTGCGATGTGATTATAATTAATGGAATATAATGAGTGTACAATCCGCAACGAGTAATGAGCTCACGGTTGAATCACCAAGTAAAAAAAGTTAAGAGCATAATGCATCAAAAATCAAGTAAATACGATTTATGGATAGAATGACAGCAAAATGCACAATTTTCTTCAAATTAATAAAATGTAGCCAGTCATACGTCATATAATATATAAAAAAAAGTCTTTATAGTGTAACGAAACACGTAATCATTAATGAGATTTTGTACCTCTCTCCCACCTCTACCACCACACCACCGTTAGTACCAGCACCAATATAAGCTACTTGACTTTTAGCAATTTATCTGACAGACATGGTTTGATATTTAATATGATTCGTAAAATTCATTTTGTACCTTATATTACATGACTTTAATGACAATAATGAGCGTAGTAACCTTTTATTTTCAATTGTGATCATTTTTTGGGATAATGCTAAAAAACTTAGGATATTTACTGCCATCAAGATCATAGCTAAGTACTAGTTTCTACTTATTTGTATCATATCGTAGGGTATACTGTACATCATGTGGAAAACTTGTCATTATGATGAATGACACCACTGATGTAACGTATTATCTAAGAGTAGTATGTGCTAATGAAACTTTAAATGTTTATGTGATGGTACATACAAACACAAAAAGGAGTAAGAGTAAAATGTGTGTTTCCACTTCTCCTTTTGAGTCTTTGTAATCTTTGTGCACTTTCCGTTTAATGAAGGTCTCATTCGATTTTACTTGATTATTATTATATGAGATTTGCACACACGAGAAGCTTTAGTCTCACAGCACGACGGGCAAAATCATATGGGCGTCTCTTTTTTATCCATCATCGTAAGTTCTAAATTGTCATCTTAGGTACTTGTTTTGTTGCGGTGCTGCGATTACCTGTGTAAATATATATATGGCTTGCTAGCTATTAGCTCACAATCAGGTTCGTGTGCAATTTCACGTGTGTCCACAAATCATTCGTTGAATATATTGCAGTTTTGTAACGTTACTTAACCATCAGGTCACTGTTTCCGTAATCAGTTCGATTATGGAGTTAATAGCTAACAAAGTGCAAGGGAAAAGTTATATGTACTCTTTGTAATAATACTCTCTGGTGCTTTTATGAATCTATAGCCGGTAGGTATAAAGTTTATGATTCTTACGTTGAAATAAAAGCATTAAGGTAAGTATTTTAGAACCTTGGATCACGTCGGTGAGTTGGTTTTTATGTTTTATGGTCATTTTTAAGGGTTCGGCTCCGGCCACAATAATAAAACTTTAACAGCGTTACTCGTCCTCCTCGTCATCTCTCGCGAGTGTATAGTGAAAGAGCGAAAGAAAAAATTTGTTCCGTATTTGGTCAAGGCTGAATCATTCAACTGGGGAATTTGTGATTCTAATTCTTGAGGGCATGAAACGAAAATGGTATTGTACATTGTGGATATATTCAAATGCAATATGCAGCAACAACCGTTGATGCATAATGGATGAATTTTACATGACTTCACAGAGATACCCATCTCATCACCACTTATATTCCCATCCCAGCATGTTATATCATCATCATTGTTACCCTATCGGCAATCATTATAAGAACTTTCATAGCTTATTATTATATATAGGGATATTTTTGAATGCCAAAATGCCTACACACTTGCGTTAAGCGTATTCGTGTTTTTCAAAATTCAAAACGGGACACAACCAGTTCCCTTCTCATGGCTGGCTGACATGTGAGATATTCTTCATGAAGTGGAGGCCTAAAAACAGTTATTTTGTTACAGTTCATAAGATATAGAATATGAATGAATGTCAATATACTAGCATGATTTATGACCGAACAATGTGCATTTTCACCGAATGTACTTGTACAGCTAGCTTTTTATATGAGACATTAGCTAAAAATTTAAAAAAAACTTGAGATTGCGAATGCGCATAAAAAATCCGTTGATCGCCTTAAGGTTTCAGTGTAGTCGATTTTTGGCGTTTTGTGACGTAAGTCAACGTGTTTCCTTGCGTGCAACATAGGCTATACAGCTATTTATTCAAAAGATTGCTAAAAGTTCTTCCATAAACTTGAACTCGGTTACGTGAGACAGGAGACAGTAAAGGTTAGCAAAAGCCTACGGTTAAATAAATCGATACATTTTTCAAAAGATTTGTGTTGAAATCATGCTATTATAAGTTTTTCTATTTCTGTACCAAAACCAAAAGTCTCAACTACACTTCAAACCAAACCACATTTTCGATAAGTTATGAATAACTGCCATACTTCTCTCTTGAATTATATAGTTAGCATCACGAATACCCACTTTTACATGTTATTATTGGTTGATGGGCAAGCTACACAAATTTCCACTAAGCATACACAATAAAATTTCTCGAAATCACATTTTACAGTTGACGAAGTCGAAAAATATTTAGCTATTCCGTGTCATTAGTGTCCTGCCTCGTGAAGAAAGAAATTATTAAAAACACTTCCACTTGCATTTAGATAGCTTTTGATTCTAAGCTAAAAGGCAAAGTTATGTTTATACAGATAAAAAGGACAAACATGTGAAGAAACGGAATCAGGTAGCGGTAGTGGAGTGGCAGCCTACATGTTTTCTTGTAACTCTACAAAAAACGGCATCATGTTGGAAGTAGCACTCTCTTGTTTATTTTTCAAGCTCAATGTGTAGCAAAGCATGAAAAAAGCAACAAAAAATCGAAAAAATATATGAATCACTATGTCATGTCATACGAAATATATGTTGTACGTGACAAACTGTCGAATTTTAAGATTTTTGTTTAAAAAATGGACGTTATTCAGTTCAGTGCGGCTATAGTAAACCTATCAACATCAACATATTGCATTATGTGTGCATACAGTGTAAAGGAATTTTTATTATGTACACATGTTAACTTTCTTATGGTTCAGTGCTTTAAAGGGTCTATGCGAAAAGTGACGAGAGAATGACATCTCAATGATATTCCGACTTGTTTCCTTACGATAAAGATAAAACTCTTACGCTCACTAAAAATTTGGCCAGTGGTCCATCGTTTTCGTAAGGAAGTCAAATCATTTTTTAGCCAAAGGTCTCTTTTGTCGCATGCAATCAGTATCAGCCCTTCATAGCAATTTAGCAACTGAAAATATATGTATTTATTCTAACGAACGTAGAGATTCTCGCATCAGTTGTATTCATAATAGGAAGTACCTAATGCACTTGCGGAATTCCTAATTGAAACTGAAAACTCGAGTGAATGTCGCTGGCTATTGATCCAAATCTGTCATTGTACACAAACACAAGTTTTTGTTTTATCTTAAGCACACGCTCTTCGCTCTATTATATCAGGGATTAGAAGCAAGCCTAAACGGCCTCCAAATTACTTATCCTTTGGAAAAGAGACACGCTGTCTACAGATATGTTGAATTGAATATTATACATACAAATACATTATTGATATAGATGTTTATACATGGTTCTTAAGAAGGCTGTGTGGATCAATATCAATATACAAGATTTTTATCTTTGTTAGACTTGTGTCGCACAAAGAACACTACTCAAAGTCTCGAGTAAATTGTCTACTATCTACAACACAATTACCTACCTGTTTCAAGTAACATGTAACAATTAACATAACGCTAACTATGAGAACATTTGGATTGATGGATTAAATCAAGGAATCATGCCTTTACTTGTTCGTACCTTGATGTGTAAACCTAACCACAAAGTGTAAACTTTAATGACGCGCACACGTGTAATGACTTGTCGTAGATGGTATATAGACATAGACATAAAAGGTAAAGTCTGTGGCTGCTTCTGCTTGATTTAATTCCACGTGTTATGGTTTTCCGTCTTGGCTATCTCACTCTAGTCAATATAGTCATGTGGTAATTAAAGGTAAACGATACAAAAGATTAATGTGATGTCATTGCATCTAATCCTTAAGGCAAGAGGAAGAAATTATCATTGATTATTTTTTGTTCTGCAAATGCTTGTAATATTTCCTTCTCTCATTCAAGTTTAAAGTGCTCTCCGTCTCTTTCAGACATTTTTTTGATATTCGATTCATCTTCTGATGATCATACAAACGTATTAGTTTCAGTTTCGTAAGAATACTAAAACTATGCATCAATTTGATTATCATAAAAGCAATGTTGAATGCCTAGTGCTGAAAAGTAGACAAGCAAGATAAGAATTTGATACGAGATCTAACAATTGAATCTTTATGTTGTAAAAGCTGAAAGGATGAAGGAAGAGAAGTTCAAAAAATATTATAATAATGAGGCTGAGGTTTCTAGTTTTCTTTAACAAGCAGCTCAAAAAGAAGGAGTAAGGAAAAAGACGTCGCAAATTTCAAGCTATTATATACGAACGGAAAGCACGAATACGAAATCTGTAATTTTATTGATAGCTTCTGACTTCAGCCAAGTCGAAGCTGCTACCAGTTAACTTTTTCACGTTAAAGACGATAATTTTGCTATATACATGCAATGTGTATAGCAAAATACGTTCTTATAGTTTAATATTCATGCACAACAACAAGAAATTGATATGAATCTTCAATCATATGTATAATAACATTAATAACATACAGTAGTCATCTTTAACCCTGTCAGTTAGACACTTTTTCATCTGGTGTTGCAGCCAAATGTGATATGAATATATCAACATGAATATATAACAAATATAGTGTGCTTAACTTTTCGCAATGATGCTCATTTTTTGTAACTGTGGTCGATAACAATCTTGGATATGAAATTTTGCATGTTTACTATATACAATATATTTTATGAAAAAAGTATCTGGTAAATAGGTAGGCACATATACTACTATTCATACAAAAACGAAAAAATGTAATGATGATTGCCATGCATCATCTTTAAAATGAGCCCATTTTTGGCAAACAATTTTTGTTACCTCCATTCGACTCTTTTTCGGCATGGAATATATATAATCATCTTCAAAAATAAATCTATCCCATCTCTCAATCCTTTCCAACCTTTTTAGCGTTTTTTGCTAGCTATCAAATATTAAAAAATGAAAACACTTGTCACATTTTATTTTGGAAATGGGTTGGACGCGTGTATCATCTTACTACCAAAGGATTATATATGTGCCATGTGCATGCAATCAGGATAGAAAAAAGGCCATTTTCATCTGCTCATCGCATCATCGGAGTCTCACTCAGATTTACCCTACCAAAATGCAAGTAAACAACTACACAGGTTACTTCTTAATATGCATTGAAAAAATACATTTGGAATATAAAGTACGAAAAGGAGGACCCATTTATATCATTTCTTTTTTTTTGCTAAACATACATAATGACAAACAAAGTTAATGAGAAAAACTTGTATGCAACTACTGCACTCAACGCTTTTTGTTAAATATTTAAGAAGCTATTTCTTTTGAGAGAGCGAGATGTTCGTTATATTTGCTATTCATCATGTGGGACGCGAGTGACAAGAATTGTAAATGGTCCAAAGTGCAATACTGGATTCCACTGTTGACTCTATAATTTTGGCTGCTGGCAGGCATGAAACTATATGAGAATATAGAAAGCCTTTAATTTTCTGAGCGCTGAACAATCGGTACCATCTTGAGTGAGACAAGACATGCTAATTGTATTGGCATCAAGACAAGATTATAACATTTCCATATTATTCTGTCAAAAAAGCGCATCAACAGAGCCAAAACTAGAGTCCTTTTTATAAGTGAAGCGTTTCATACCCTTTGGGTTATGTCAAAAAGCATAAAGATTAAAGAACAGAAGTGAAAACCTGAAAAGACTTTTTTCCCTTCGATCCATTTACAATTTGCATTCTACACCAGACCATAAACGTGTAAATGCATTGTGTAAATAAATGTCAAATCAAGGAAAATAACTCGCTCATTTATAGATCTATATAATATTGTAGCAATAAAATTTATATTTTTATTTCTCTTCTTTCCAATTTCTAGGCCCACGCAAAAGTTACTGTTGAACCGTGACGAGCAAAAGGCATCCACACTTGAGCCATGACGCAGATACTGCGATGAGCATCAAAGCGTGATAAAGAGACCCAAAAAACAATTATTTACACCTCCACCATTTGACTTTATAAGAAGCCTCAAAGAGTATCTAGTGTAAATTGAGAGGGACACACAAAGGATCGTCCAAGATGGAAGGGCAACTGCTGTGGGTGTTAGTCCTTCAGCTTCTGGTCATCGTCTTTGTGGCCGTGAGCATTTTATTCTTTATGTTGAAAAAACTCGTGGGAAAGTCTCGTGTGCCAACCGGATCCAAAACGATCTTGGTCACTGCAGCAGACACACAAATAGGATCACAAATTGCGACCCATCTCGCGTCACTTGGATTTCGGGTCTTTGCTGGAGTTTCCGATTTAAACAGTAAAGGCTCTGCAAGGTTAAAGGCATTTGGTTCTCCTTGGCTCCATGTTCTCCCTCTTGATGTTAGTAACACCGAAAGCCTTTCCTTAGCCATCAAATCCGTGAGGGATCATTTTCATGCTGGAGAAAAAGGTAATACAATGCCCAAACTTGATTATAATATAATGTTTACATAACATGCAACCATACACCGAGAAACATACAAGTTTATTCAAGCACAAGATTGAAGATTCTCAAAAAGTTCATCTTTCTCTTTTTCGACCTCTTTCACCGAAACGTATGCCTTTGGTTTTTGGTCCCAAGTGTTTTTTGCTTTGAGATCGTGATCATTAATTATCAGCGTGAAAGGGTGAATATCCCTCCTTTTCAAGATGAGCATGGATTTTATACCGTATTAAGCTTAAAAATGAAGCTTTATGCAACTGACACGCGTTAGCAAATTGAAAGGGTGAATATCCCTCCTTTTCAAGATGAGCATGGATTTTATACCGTATTAAGCTTAAAAATGAAGCTTTATGCAACTGACACGCGTTAGCAGATTGAAGCTTACTATGTTATTGACCTTCCAACGTGCCGGATAAGAGCCTCTCCTTGTGAAAATTCATTTCCTAGATACGTACGTAGGTAATAATCGATCGGAGAATTGCTAATGTTTATTTCTCGTCCTCCATCATCATAACCCCGAGTTCAAAGACAGCGATAAATATAAAAGATGATGATAAAAGAAAATCGCTCAAACAGATAAGAAAAAGAAAGGAGCACAAACAAATGTTTCGATAATGTAAACCTTAGCTGGATAATGTGTGTTTACGTTTCAAGGCTGGTTTGTTCCAACCTTTCTCCAGCATCAGTTTTATCCGGATATAGGTGGATTTGGCATGTTTAAACCATTCTAACCTAGCATGCTATACTATATTATACACTTGATGTGTTTACCAAAAATATTGATTTCACAATACTTTGAAGTAGCTAAAGTAAATAAGTTCAAAAGAAGCATCACGCTCGTTGTTTATTCTTTGTTGTTTGTTTTGTGTTGCAATATACAAACTTCCATTTTACAATCCGAACCGTGTTGAATAATAATTATAAACTTTTTTTTGCTTGAATTTTATCAAAAATGGTAATGTAATCATTCATTATAAATATTTTATTATTATTTTATTCTAACTAATAGTCAGGTTTTCCGTCTAGGTATAGTATATCATAAATTTTTATGGCATAATCCTTTTTCCTTAAAATTCTATAAATTTCAATTAAAAAATCCTCATTAATAAATTCAAAGAACCTGTTTGATTTAAAGCTGTCCTTGTTGTATTGAACAAAATGGAGAAAATAAGTGTGCCAAACTCCCAAATTTAATGATAAAAATTTTCTCCTTTGTTCACTACTTCGTAAGTCACAAAGCTACTATAGTGGCCATGCATTTATAATGTGTGCAACGTACGTGCTGTATGAGATGCATAGTTTTTCCATTTAAAATCTTGATTCTTGCTCATCGCATTACATAGTGCCTAGTGCCACTACCACGCACAACAAATGAGTTTTTGAAAGGTATTTTTGGCCCATTCTCAATCTAATAACAAAAGTGGCTGAAAAAGTAGCACGAGATGATGTGCAGATAGTGGAGACGTGAAGGAGATTAAGTTCAAAGCATTCTATACGTATTGATCATCGGAAAGTTACAACTTACAACCGATTATAATTTTGTGACTCTTGCAATCACTGTAGGCTACTTCTTTGAATGACATATGCCCATATCTTTTAAGACGATGAACGAGATGAGTTCTTCAAAAATGGGATAAGGATGGATTGAGGAAGGCATGAAAATAGCAATCAAAAGCATGACATTATCACAATAAATTTTTTTTTATTCTATTGACTGCGTGTGTGGCACACTGCAAAGAAATAATGATGTGACTGCGCACCATTCTCGGTATTGCGATATACGGTGGCAGCAGATAGGATTTTATAATTTATTTTTTGCAAGTGGGTAGGGTAGATCATCCCAAGTACCAGCTCATCGTCAACATCAAATAATATCCGCTTTTAGTTTTATGCGTACGGATGATCCTTTTGTGTGTCACAAATCTTCAATCTGGTTCACTATTCCTTTTGTAATTCCTTTTTAAATTGCCGGTTTAATCGCGTATACGTCCCACATTTGCACGAACTACACTCTTCATCTGTAGAATAAAGGATATGGAATGAAGGACTTTTTTTTAGGGAATTCGAGGTAACCATAAAAAGGGTCGTTACCTGAGAATCATGATTCCATTCACAGTGGGAATTCTGGAAATGATGAGAAAACCTAGACTAATGATGAGATTGAGATGAGTTTTTGTAAAAAAAGCAGAGCATAACACTTGTATTCATATGCACTCACGTGGAGTTGTCAACAAATATATTATGCGTAGTATATGTCATTTGTATAAGAACCTATTTTACACGTGGATATATGCATAAGAAACGCTGAGATAAAATGTATTTGTACATATAGTACATGCCTATCAAACTGCGATGATAATAAGTGACAATTTATCTTCGCAATCTAGCCGAGCCTCCCACGTTGTTTGTGCTGAGAAATTTTCTAGTGCGAAGTAGGATTGTGTTTGAGTTAAAATGATGTTTTTGTCGATTTCGATTCCTTTTTTATAGTCTCCATCATAATAAAGAGAAGCGAAATTGGATGTACTTCAATCTGGACAAAAAAAATCAAGGCTTTGAAAATCCTTTTGAGTATGAGATTTCGTCATTATTACTACATCATTTATGAACTTTTCTAATTCCATTTTCTCCGAGTTGAATTTTAAATTACGTCTCATATTTAAAATCAAGTAGGACTAACGTCAGCACTACATTTAGTATTTGTGCGTATTATGTTGGCAATCTTCTTTGTAATGAGGACGGTATTGCTTGCATAATCTGTTCTGTAATTTAGATTAATAGTTTTAGTCGAAGAGATGAGTTTGCCGGTGGGTTTAAAGCGCTTTGTAATTAATTTGTATGCAAGGACTAAATGAGACACGCTACGAAACCCTTTAAAAGTGTCTTCTGCATGTTATCCTGTATTATGAGACAATCATTAAATGAAAACTTTTTGGAATTTAATTTAATTTGTCCATGTTGAGTCGTCACATGGAGGACATATTTAATCAAAATGTTATTGCAATTAGGCGTGTGCAAGATGGAAAACTGCGGTTCAACTACAGCCTTAAGGAAGACTGAACACACACACTATATGCACATCCTCGTCATGTAATTGATGTAATAAAAAAAATGAAAAATCAGAAGGGAAGTTGGCAGATAATAATATGACAGATTGAGACTCTACATTATAAAACTCCTCCGCTTCCATAACTCTCTTAATATTAGCTTCCATAAAGGATGGATTTGATTCGGAAGTTTACCATTACATCAAAGTAACAATTGAGAGCAGTGTACTTAACCTTCAGTCATATAGGTAGACATTGTTGTATTATTTTAGTTAAGTGTCGGCACCTGCATGTGTGTGCAAATGCGAACACACGATTGCATGATATTATGGACCCTACAGCTACATATATAAACGCTATATCCCAATTTTGCTGAGAGCAAAAGTGCTCTAAGGTCATTCCATCTGAAAGATGTCGTGCCATTGAAAAGACAGCAAATGTGGGGGAAGCAATCATACTAGTTTAATGATCAGAACGAGAGTAATTTTCAAAAGCATATAAAATTCACACCTTCTTTCTTGTAGGCGTAGGTCATTAAATGGTGTGTCTAACAATATAAGCTTAAGTTTATAAGAAGCGTGAGAATGACAGAAGAAAGAATTCTTTGGAGGTATGTAATTTAGAGGTTTATTAAACGTAATCAGCTTAAGTAGGGATGAGTATATTATAGTTTTACGCAGACTTCATTCATATCCTAATAGTATACATAATGCTACTTTTTTGTACATACTTTTTATATGTGTGCGACATATATAATGAGAGCAAAAGCAATTCTCACAGGATATTGAGTAGGAGCCCTGAGAGTGCAATTTGTGCGAACAATATGTGATAACGTGAGTATTATGCAGTGTTAACAGCATCAAGTTGTGACCTTGCGGAACACTACAAATTATGTAAGGAGACATCCGTTTTGGAAAATTTAAACACATAATGTAGCAAATGTATGGCAATGGCACATCTCTTCCACCTTCCACTATGAAGGTAGTCTTTATCAACACTCAACCTATAGCTCCACTGCTTATTACAGCTTATAGAGAAATCAATACTTTCCAAGATAAACGAAATAATTTATCTATTTAATGAGTTTTCTTTGTTCTTACGATCACAAAAATGTGAGTCTGTATAGATATACCCAGTAAATTAGTCAATATATTATGTCGTATGGAAACTAACCAACCAATTTTGGTTCGTCTACGACTTGTTTCAAGTTTCAATCAACCTTTTAATCCATAAAAGTAACCTCTTCTGATCAAACAAAAGTTTGTGAATAGTTTGATTACTGAAATATGAGACTGCAAATTTCGATTGCAAATCAAATCAATTTGCATAATGCAATTGCATGCGTTGCATCGTTTTACTTACACACGTAGAAAATCTGGCTGCATTTTATCTGTGTGAAAAACGATGTTGCAAGTATTTCAAGTAATAATAGATTTAATGAGGTCAAACAAGTAGTTGTCAGACCAGATATAGGAGGAACAATATGTAGTAGCCCTTATGAAATTAACAAGGTGGTAAATGTAGGAGGCAAACAAGAGAAATTTAAATAAATGCTTGTATGGCTCCGATTAGAAACCGTCATCAACCAACACGCATAATAACACTTCAAAAGATTCCTATAAGGATGCAGAAGTACCTTTTATATTATGATAAAAATTGATAATTTTATATGTCGATATGTCCCCAAGCAAGCAATAGCGGCCACCAACCAAGTTGGTCGCCTAATTATCATTCGATTATATGTGTCGATTCGCTATCGACATTTCAGACAAAAAAACATAAGCGCATTTACTAACAGTGAAAAGCAATAATTGTAATCAGTGGCAAGCTGCTTTTTGGCGAGATTGGTTAGGCAATAACTGAGCAAGAGAAACTCGCGTTTCATTCTCGAACATACAAAGTGGTGTAAATCGTTTTATTACGAAGTGTGCATGAATTATTTCATGCTGTCAATATATTCAGCATTTTCTTTCGTTATAATATTACACTACTTTTAGTACATATTCAAATGAGTAGGTGAACGAGCCGTAAACACAAGCATAAATGTTATGATTACAAAGACACAACAACCGCAGTTGCCAACAGTCAAAATAAGAGTGTCTCGTGTGTGTATACTAAACATTATAATAAGAACGCGTAAAAGTTGATCAATTACTTAATTGGCAAAAAATACGTACCACATTCAAATTCGCTGATGAAAGTCTATCCGTCACTGAATCGTATTCTATTCAGTCTCAAAGCAAGAATAAGAATAAAAGACAAGCGAGAGATGAGGAGGATGACTAACGATTTTGATGTTTCTTCCCTTTCAATTTCAATATTGACATAAATTATGAAAAAATATTGTCTTGTAAAAACTGAGCGTATAGAACTTACTTTACTTTTTTTATGTCATTCAACCACAACAACCAAAACGAAATGTGTCAATGCCCCTAGAATGCAGTAGAGTAGTTACATACTGCCTTAAACAGCTACTTCGACTTCGGGGCTCTCTATTCATCTACTCGTCATTGAAACACACGCGAATACGACATAATGCTATTATTATTGCTATTTCAATCCCTGATGCTACACGCTACACATAATACAATGTATTTGCATTGTTGTCTGTGCAGCGAATGGAACTGCAATAAAATGCCATAAGTAAAGTTATCGGTATTAGAGGTCATTTTGATTTGATATGATTTTATTGTCTTTTTTGCGTTAAACTGAACGCTTTCGTCAGGACTTTGAATCCTTATGACAAACTCAAATAACTAATTCCAACTAATATCTACTTGGATTTTAAATTGAGAGAGAAATCATAATAATAAGCCATGTCATAAAAAGTTATAAAAACTATTAGAATAAAAAGAATAATGGTAGCAGTGATCATTTATTCACCTTTCATTTTCCCTACTTTTGTAATGCTGGAAGGGTTGCAATGAAAAAAAAGTAAAAAAGCTGTAAGGAAAGAGTTAGCTTTGTATGGGAGACAAACCATATGGTATACACCATTTTAGTAATCAATGCCCAATTACAGAAGTAATTACAAGGGATTTTAACCGGAAGTGGGAAAGGCATTTTTAGGTTCCTTTCTTTGTCTTCTTGTTTTGAGACGTATTAGGGACATCGTCTGCAAGACGTTTTCGGGAACCAGTAACTCTTCTGTTATTATCATCATAATGATCATTGGAACCTTCGTCATCCTCATTTACTATTCTAAACGCATAACGCTGCAGCACGGTTGCTTCTCCTATTTCGGGTGGGACAGGTTCTAATTCCAACACTTCAGGCGCATTCTCCACTACATTTCCATCATCATTTGTAAGTTTGAGTGTTTGGGCACCTTCCAATCCATCCGTAGCTATTTTGAAGTCAGTAAAAATTGTCAGATTATTTCCTCGGCCCTCTACTCTGTTGCCATTCCCTTCTATACGGAGGGTGACACCCGTTCCGTTAACTCTAATCGTATTGCCCCTACCGAGAACGGTTATGATACGGCCATC
>JAANSM010000885.1:0-22380 GCA_036850725.1 Orchesella villosa | reverse complement strand
TTGTAACTGAATATAATTTTTTATCTTTCCTATCTGCTAATTTCTTCTCTCCATTGATGATGAACGAAAGTTTGGATGAAATATTCATAACATGAAAATAGTATCCTACTCCAAGTATTCCAACACGGAAAATGCACTTTTATAACCTCGTTCGCAGCTCTTTCACTACAGAAAACGTCAAGTTGTTACGAAAGTGACGCAGCTAGGGTGGGAGTTATTTTGCACCGAAATGATTAAGACATTGGCTAAAGAAGCCTTTCTTTGCCATTTTCGACGTCAAACATGCTAAGATACGTACTCATCAATCTTACGTAACTGGAGTGCTCATTTATGAAAGAATGCATGAATCATAATTGCAAAGAAAATTATTTATTTAGTTTACACAGTTAGTTTCACTGCATGCAAGTTGCCTAAAAGATATGCTCAAAATCAGTAAAACATGTTCCTCACGTATATCTCGAAATCTTTGGTTCTGTAATGTTGAACACGTCACCTAAGCTCTACGTGACATTTCTCAATCTCCTTTAAGGTACTAAAATATAACGTTACATAATATCAGACAACAGTTTNTGTAATGTTGAACACGTCACCTAAGCTCTACGTGACATTTCTCAATCTCCTTTAAGGTACTAAAATATAACGTTACATAATATCAGACAACAGTTTCGGATATCCTCTGTTGCTAATTAAGCACACTTTAATATGGATGCATCATATTTTAACCACCACATGGTGTTCTTCTCAAATACTATATTTAAACATGGAATTTCATAACACACTTTGTTTTCTATTTCAAATATTAAATCATCTACAAAAATATTGACATTCCTTGTAAAAATCTGTCCAAAAACTACGCTTGCTTCCTATATCTTACATTTTAGGAGGCTGTTTTGACAGAATAGAATGATTGATTGGGCATACATATTAATATACTACGTCTGAAAACTAGTTGTCAGTTGTGTACTCAGTCACTAAAACCTATATACTTAAATCACTCAAGTCTTCCTGTTTCATCTTGATATTTCGAATCTTATCTATCCTTTTATCACAAAATATATGATTTAGGATGCACTCACTTGTTGCTATTAGACTTGGTTGGGGGCATTGTTAAAACAATAATTCAACAGTATTAACCCATTTTTACCGTCAAGGGATAGGGTTTATGGCATACTGAGTATAGTAGAGAGTCACAGTTTCTTTATTGTGGATTCAATATTTCCCCAAGCCTTTAAAATTTGACTTCTTGTAAATTCTTCTTCCCATAAAGTTGAGAACAGGAACGTGGCTCGTTTGGCTCGTTCATGATTACTAACTTGAGAGCCTACTCGTCGTTCAGCATCCTCCTGTGATACTTTATCCCTGCTTTGTACCCGTTTGATTGCCTTATGAAATTAAACAAATGATGCTACAAATATTCATCATAACATTTCAAACAAATACGGATTTGAAACACTTTTACTATTTACCTCCTCTTTTGGAATGATTGTAACCCAAATGTCATGGCAGAGGTTGTCCCAATTAGCCTCAAGAAGAATTGCTGCGTCGAGGATAATGGCCTTGGCCCCTTGTTTCGTGTGATATTCGATGCCCTCCAAAATAAGCCTTTTTGATTTCTGGCCACACGATTGAATTGAGTTTTGCTAGTTCTGTGCTACTTGAAAAAACTTTTCTTGCCAGCACCTTCCTATTTATAGTATTTCCAGATGGGCACAGCACATCTTGTCCGAATGTTTGAATAACTTGTTGAAAGCATTTTGTACCCTCCTTGTATGCGTCATGACCTAGCATATCACAGTTGATTGAACGAACTCCATGCCTCTCCAAAAAAGCACTAATGGAAGTTTTGCCGCAACAGGTGCCTCCTGTAAGCCCAATGATGTACGGCAAACTAGGGGACTTGAGCTTAAAACACAAATAAGTTAGCGTTGGAGAAAAGTAATGCTAATATTAAGGCTCTCCAAAATTCTAATCTTACAGGTGGTTTAAGTCGATCACCCAACATCCGTATTCTTTGTGAACTAGAGCTAATTTTATCTTCTTCCATATCATTCATTTTCTTGGGATCAGCATAAACACTTATCGCATGTACTTCCAGCTGTTGCATATCTTTTTCCTTTCTGATTTGATTAATTTTCTCACCTCCAGCAATGGTCTCTGCACTCACAACCAGCAAATCGAGTTCTTTTTCGACTATTGTTGGTCCAAATGGATCACTAATAGGTACTACACGACTATTTATATGAGGGGCTAGGTCTTGAAGAAAAGTTGATACCCTTTCCTGACGCTTTTCGCAAGTTTCTATTAATTCGTATAATGTCTTTTCTGCAAAACAAAAAACAAAATTCTTCATGAGAACTTTTTGTGACAATAAGTAATGTTCAATGTAACGTATTACAATTATACGGCTTACTTTTGACCATATTGTCATCCGTCACCCCCACAATGACCTCTTTGTGACATCTGATTGCAGATTCTGTGAGAAGGATTTTATGAGCATTGTGCATTCTGTCAAAAGTGCCACCAAGGACAACTTTATTAAAAAGTCGTGAAAATGGGACCAGAGGAACTTCGGTCGAAGGATTCTGTCCATCTTCCAGTGGAGTCGCCTCTCGTTCGCTATTCACAAACTCAATCTCAAAATCCGGATTGGATACTCGAAAATTTTGGGAAACAAAGTTGCGAACAACATTTTGAGTAATTGTGTTCTCCTCCCCAGTATTCCGTTCCACCATGACAAGGTCAATGGGCACACTAGGACGGATTCTCCCATTTTCCAATGATTTTTGATACAAGCAACGAACATCCAAGCGCGGACAATGGTGTTGTGCTTGACAGTAAACACGGGAGGCGACTAAACTACACTCTGCTAATCTGAGTAGCTACATCCTCCACTTGAACACCCCCACCGGCACTGGAAGGTACCCCGCTGTGACTTGGAAGCCACTGGTAAACATACAAAACACCAGCGACAAGCCTGTTGGCAGCGTTTTGTAAATTATATTTTACACGACTGGAAGAGAGAACGCATCTAGTTGACGTAAACAGGAGAAGCCCATTCGACGCCATTTTAACCCAGAAAAGTGCCCTTGAAACTGGTATTTAGAGCAGGTAATTATTTCAGTTTATTCACAACTCATGGCCATTCTTCGAAAAGGGAAAGTTAAAGACAAGAACTATGTCTTAAATTGAATATCGATCTAGTAGCTATTTTACTTCAACCTTGGCTCTGCGAGTAGGTCAGTCTTCCATTAATATTACGTTTTCAAACGCTTTCACTCATGCTCAAAGACCCACTTGCTGCTGATAAGCCTGTTGTGGTGGAGTCAAACTGACTTGACAACCATCCACAATGCACATGTATCATATGACCAAGTTTAGTTTGGTGTTGTGGTGCATACATACGTGTATACACATCTGTTGTAGTTGGTGTCTGCACAAGCTAAAGATTCAGCTGCAGCTGCCTGGAATGAAATGAAACCTCAAGGCTATATCCATTGTCCATACTCTTTTCTTATTGCTCCTGAATGCTCTATACTTGCAACTTTGCTTGGGATACGGAATGTAGCACATAAGCCACATAAGCACATGTACCCATTCGCCAAAAAATGTTCATTTCATTTAGCATCATATCAGCATTTTTCTGCATGCAATATGCATTCCAAAAGATGCATATTGCAATTCAATCATTATAAGAAATTCTCCTTAATGCACTGGTGACTGGAATAAATCATTCATTGACTTTTCTTCCAGTGTTCTTTCTCTCTATTCTTTCCGTGTTGACGCAGTAGCACGTTTTGTCACTTTTGCATATGGCTCGAAATGGGACACCCGACAGTTTCCATACAAAAGTTTCAATGATTAACGTGCTATGTTGGCTCACTTCGCAAAATTGTATAGACTCGTCAAGACAAATGCCAAATCATTTTCATGTATTTTTCCTCCAACTCGCTCCTTTCCTTATGTATCTTTTTCCTGAAGAGTTTAATGCTATATACTATACATTCTTTGGTATTATGCACGTGCTCATACACTCCAACCGTTTAACATGTGAAAATTATCTTATACTTTCTAGCATCTTCGCCTGTTGAACATGAAGAAATCATATCATGGGTAATTAATTGCATAACTTGAAATAAAGTTTGAATGAACTTCAAGAGATATATTATCAATTCCAGCATCTTCTCAACATTTATTCGATTTTTCACTAGATATCTCATTATTACACAGTAATGATTGGCCCACTATGTGATACTAACAAAATAATTAAACAAAAATCAATTAGTAAACCAGTGAGACACGAAGCGTAACTCCATACGCTGTCATATTACTTAATTCAGAGATGAGGAAAGAAATTCAATAATAATTTATTTAGCTTGTGCTTCTTTCAACAAAGTTAACGTGACGTGAAATAACTCGAAATGCAACATAATGTGACTATACCCATATACTACACGGTGTATAATGGTTTAAAGTTTTTTATACAATTATAATATGATAATGCACGTAAATAAAGTGTATATTTTATATCATACCTTCATAAGGTATATAGCTACCGCTTTGTGTACAAATGACGGTTTTGTAAAGGCAAAAAAGGAAAGCATTGCGATAAACGAGTATTTAAATGCGCTTTTATGGAGAAGAACTAAACAGATAATCTTACATTAAATAATATAATTAATTGTGTATTAAATTTCATCTTTAGGTATGGTCATTAATACCTATTATATTCACGACTATTAATAACAATAATATTAAATCTATATCATTCAGCAGTAATGGTTGAGTGTAGGTTTAAAAAATAATGCTCAGCAGTACATATATTCACATCTTAAATTAATCACACAATCCACGCTCACAAATAATGTCATTTTTAATTATTAATAGCTGCCAGGTGTGCGGGCTAAGAGGGGGCTTCTAGATGTGATTTAAGGTACATACGTATAGGGGGCAAAATAATAATTTTTATCAACAACTCATTTCTTCCTACTTGCGGCTGTGTCTAATGTGCTAATACAGAGTAGTGCTCCGTCTGCCAATAACCACAACCATTATTAACCTTCATTTCAAAAATAATTCTGTGACTTAAAGCAGAATAGCTTGTTAATGAAAATCAACATAACTTTCACAAATTATACTTAAATGTGTATACTGATCAATATACCACAGGTTACCTAACATAACTTACGCGAGACCTAAGTTTATAATACGTATTAATGCGTTTTAGAAGTATAATGCACGGGTGATGAAAATTATTATTTTTCAGATAACAACCCAATCACTCGAAAAAAATCGATTGAACTACATTAGTTTATCAGTCACGCAAGAAAAGAGAGCGGGATTGATTAGCTTCAATCATCAACCACAAATACCAGCAATTGTAACAAACGCGTATTTTATAATAGACTATATAAAAGTTCAAAGTGTATCCCGGTGCCATATCCATTTTCTATTCGTGTGATCAAACCTATGTGCAACCCACTGCTGGTGAAGTAAAGCGTATCGTTCCTTGCTCAGAAAGAGGGGTTTTCCACGTCTGCAATACAAATTAGGACATGAGAATGATATACTTATATTTGTGGAATTAAGTATGAATAAATAAATAATTTCAAAATCATCATACTTGAGTTCTCGATCCTCCTCGCCAAAAGCATCCAAATAGACGGAACCCCAGAGGCAAGCCCTTCTTCCTCTAACCACAACTATAGTGCTAGAGTTCACTGAAAGATACATAACAGTCCCGGCACCACAATCAATGGAGTGTTGAATAGCTTCACAAACTCCTGTAGTAGGATGTTTGCAACAAACATCTCTGAGGCAAACCATGGTTCCACAAACAAGACATATAGTAGGTTCCTTCGGGACCGTGTTACAATTCGGGCACTGCTTTCGATGGTAATACTGAAATATTGAGTCATATGCCTCCGGCAAATCCATCAGTCTTGGCTGATCCCACAGAACGTGCTGTGACTGGATCAAAAATCGAGATGTAACTTGAGCACGAGAAATATAACTACATAAGTCTTCACACCAGGTCCAAATCGCTGTTAGCGGTGTTGGAGAAATCCAGTGGAGAAAGTCATGGGCCTTGCTCTTTGGTACATTGGTTACCACCTGATCATCTAGCTGAATAGTGGCAGTGAAAGAAGTAGTGGGAGACACAGGGGGTGAGATGAAAGCTTCATTTACACAAGAAGAAGCGCTGCTACCACTTCGAGAAGATCCTAAGGTAAGAAACTGTGCCAAAACGGAAAACTCTACTTCTAGTGAAGTAATTGGGGGAATCTCTTGCTCATAAATGTGATGCCTGAGTAGAGAAGCAATTCTCAAATATGGAAGAAGGTAAGACTCGATCTGCCGCTCAAGATGCTCTTCATCGGGCACACGGTTCTGCTCCCTTCCACTGGCATCCATTTCCATGAAACCTAAATCGCTGTCAGAGAGGTATAGAGAAGACCTGTCCAGATAGCGTATTACTGTTCCCAATAAGAAGAAGGTTTTGTTGAGGTCATTAGGGAAAGAATGAAGACTTGTCTTGGCCTTCCAGTACTCTCTTTCCGTGTCCCTCATATAACTGCTTAACTTGCAGAGGATTTCTACGTATACCAAGTTATAGATTCCTTGAACGATGCTGGTAAAGTACGCCAAGTCCACATGCATTGGTAACTGCATCAGCAAATGGAGCAAAGTTGTGACTGGATCACGGAGCAGGATTGGAACATCTCGATCAAAAGGCATTAAGGATGTATCAGGGAAAAATCTAACTCCTAACACACGTTCCCAGATCTTTGGGGCGCAGTGATCAGTAGATAGGATTTTGTAATGAACTCCCAGAACGTGTAGCAAAGGCACTATAATTTAAAAATATCAGCGTAAAATTAACTTCCGTTCGAATTTTTAGAAAAGCCCATTCATTAACTTTTGCATTTAACATTCAATACATATAAAAGGGTATAGATTGCTTACCAATACATGACCTTTTGGACGCAGATGATGAGTGGATCGTATTAGCAGATGTAGACGGTTGAGGTTCATGCACCAAATTCCCTCCTCTCAGTGTCAATTCCAATTCCAAATTCGTTCTAGCAATAGAATTTACAAACAAGAGAATGCTTTTCGGATCCTTAGAGTTGCCAACTTGCCGGAACTTTAATATGGTAGCGTTTGTCATCTCTTCCATGGTTTTCGTCATTGCATCCATCATTTTACAAGGAACAGTCGGGAATGGGTACTCTCTAAGCAGTTTTACAACTTCTAAGGCAACATTAGCTTCGGGTGAGTCAGGAATTTCAGGCACTGTAGCTTCCGGAGTCCCTGGGACGTTATGTGAAGCCGTTTTTCTATCTTTTACAAGCGCACTTTGACGAATTCCAAACTCTGGTGAAAGTGGAAGAAACGAGTTGGCTAGTTGCCGACATAGTGGACAAAGGTACTCGCCCCGATCGACAGAAATGTTATGCTGCCTCTGCTGACTTTTGAGTGCTTGTAAGTAGCCCTTTAAGCAGTCCATGTGGATGTGATGACCACACGTTTGAACATGAACACCTCCTTCCCATCCTCCAGAAATGGAGAGGAGCCAACTTGAGTCGTTAAAATATTGCTTGTATTCGTCCACTCTTCGCTCATTGTACGTTGACATAATTCTGCAATCGCGTACTGAATCGTGCTCTTCCTCCGTTGTTGTTGGGAGGAAACTAGCTGAGGAGCCTGCTTTTTGTCGATGACCGAGTACAGATGAGGGTTGAAGTAAAGTGACCAGTCCTACAGGATTATCACTAGTTGAAGGCGTCGTCTGGCTACAAATAACACAATCATATTCTATGGGCTTAATGGTACTGGCGGGTGAGCCCATTCCCTCCATTCCAGGTAGGTCAGAATAAGAACCGTCAGAACCAAGAGCATCCCCAGACGTCGATGTGGGTCCACTACTCTCTACAAACTCTTCAGTCATCGCCTTTGCCATAAACATTTGTTGCTTTTTAGCAAACTCAGCCATTAATTTCGATTGTCTTTCTCGGGCTTTTCTCCGTCTTTCCTCTTTCTCCCTTTCTTCCCGTAATTTAGTTTCCTCCTTCGGCTTCCAGTTTTTTCCTAGGCCACAGCTTCTCTCGTGCATTGATAATATGTTCCCGACAACTTTCATCTTTAGCCCCAATTTTATCCAAAAGTTTGCTAATAAAGAATGGTCCGTCACCTATCCTAATATCATTGGCGTCTCCATTCAGTAAGTTATACAGAACTTGGTAATTTACTCTTCTGTTATACTCTATTCCACTATACTCTGAAGAGATTCCATCACGATTAATTGAATTCGCACTACTGCAACTACCCCTACTACTGGAAGGCAAGTCTTCGTGTACACTATCACAGCTCATTGCAGACGTTAAGTCCATTAGCACACCATTGTTCGATTCTCCGTTTATTGCTTCGCTGATAAGTTTTTGAGCTTCAGGTGTTTCCCAGTAAGGAACATAACTATCAGGAATTGATGACAATTTAGAGTGAAGTCTAAGCAGGAGACTGATCATGCTGTCATTTATCACAACTTCCACAGGCGCTTGACTTCCGCTCATCTAAAATAAAGCATAATGTTTTATCATATAAATAATTACGACACACAGATAACGGCATAGATAAACTCATACTAGAATAATTATTTACTCACCGAACTATTTCGTTCCACCACGCCTTTCTTTTGCACGCTGATAACTGGCTTGTGCGGTGCAAGAACCATTTGAAGACCTGACTGACGATGGACTTCTCGTTCATTGGTTCCGGGAGTAGGTGGATCGTGAGCTCTGACTAAAGCCGTAGTGTTGACAGTCGGGGATGGCATTATTGCTAGCGTCGTAGGCAAATTTAAAGGAGCTGAACCATCTGGCAAAGCGAATGGATGATTTCCCATTGTATCCATAGGATAGTCACCAGATGTGTAGGCAGGCACAGTTTCATAATCATAAAAGTCAGCGTCACCCTCATAGCTCTCCACCTCCATTTCATCTACGCTGACATCTACAATAGAAACAAATAAAAGACTTAGTAAACATGCATAATTTTACAAACTACTCATAAAATAAATCATTGAAAATTATAAAAATGTTTGTACAAACCATCACCACCTGCTGAGCCACGCGTCACCGGTTTCACAAGAACAGAGTCAATTTCTGATCTAAGATTTGCGAGCAAACAATCAGTAGTGTACCAAGAACCGAAATCCATATCATAACGGCCGTAAGACACTTCATGTGGTGTCACAGATGATACCCCTATACTGTCACAAATTGTGACAGCCATTTCCAGCAAATAAATGGCAAGGGCCACTACTTGCTCCGACAATTGACTTGAATGTACTGCCTTGTAGAAAATGACAAACAACATTCCTTGAACCACTTTTGTCAGCAGAATTTGTCGAGGGTCAATGTATGGATCGGAAACAGATCCAGGAACTCTAAAAGGTGGCCACGGAGCACCAGATCCTTTATATTTTCCAGATTGCTTTGCGAATTCGGTAAAGCGATCTAACGATGTCTGGAAATCACGTCGATGAACCGCACGAAGAAGAATATAGATGGGATCGTACAAGGTTTCCCAAATGTGGGATTTGGGTATGTACATTCCTTGGAGCATGTTTCCACTCGACTCAAAATTAGGAGCTTTGTAGTCCGCCACTTTGGCTAGCACCATTTCAAAATCTCTCGACTGTGAACTGTTCCCACAACGTTCCGGCATGAGTTCCATAAGTTGACTGTGAGTTTTATCGCCCATACACAGCAAAGTTACCATTTCTAATGTAACTAAATCTCCGTCTGACAATCCTAAAGCGGTTCGAATGGAAGACAAAGTTGCGAGAAAAATTAGACAGTTCTCCATCATCAACATCTCTTGGTCGGGTTCCAAATATGAATTCGTCACAGTTGAAGATATACTCAGAGATTCTCGCACATGGAACCTAGTGATAATGAACAAAAATTTATGTTCAATCGATCTTAATGCAACAAAACCATTATTTCTAAGTCTAAGTAAATTTCAAACTTACTTGTCAATAACAGTGTTGATAAACTCTGATCTTGGAAGATACATCATTCCAAGTTGGAGAAGCGAAAGGTCTGCATCCACCGTGCAATTACAAAAGTGACATTGTATGTAAGTCATAGCTTGACCTTTGATTTGCAGGCCGTTGCGAACCCACATACCGGAAACAATCTCATAAAACGCCGTTTGCACGCGAAGTGGATGCTGGACCATTGCTTTAAGCTCGTTTGGTGGGGGAAGCAACTCAGCTAGTGACAAGCCTTGATTACGGACCGCTTGATACAAAAAGACAGAGAAGTAGCGGTGAAGAGGCAAATGAAACGAAACTTGCATTGAATCATTCTGTGTCATTTCTGAAGTAACTGAATGAAGCCATTCAGTTAGTTGAGCGCGGCAGTGGCGAAGTAAATTTTTGGTAAGATGAGCAGTAGACGCGTCGCGGAGGTGAGATACTAGAGCCCACATTGGAGAGGCACTTGCTTCCAGCTCAGCTGAAAATGCTGCATAGTATGTAGTAGGCTCATATTCAATATGTTGATTCATCTCACGAGAGTTGACATTCATACCTAAAAGGGTCATGCAAAGTTAAATTAAATACGTTCTCCACCCTTGTATTAAAGCATTGCTTATCATGGATATTAAACCAAGACATTACCCTGAAACATGGAAAGGAAGTTGAACCACATGTGGAGCAATCCATCATCTTCAAGAAACTTGAGAGCAACCGGACGGTGTGACAAGATATTATTGAGATCAGATACCAAAGGCCAGTAACAGTGATCCTTCATAACAGAACTATTGCAGTCTACGACGCGATGGTAGTATTTGTCTTTGCCATGCAGAGGACTTGGAACACTGATTATGCTCATCATGTACTGCAAACTGATCACCATGACGTGAAGTAATCCCATCTGTTCCGCCATTTTGAGTGCTAGTTTCTCGTTGGAGAACAGTTGGACACTAACATGAACCACTCGGTTTGACAAGGTATCTGCATCTTCTGATTTTACTAGCAACTGTGAGATTCTACTGTAATGAAGTACAAAGGCTCTTGTAAATGCTTCCTTGTAGTCTGGATCCGGAAGGAGATTCAGAAGTAAGCAAACAATTTTCTGTGGAAACTCCCCTTTTGCAGTCCAAAACACGAGCTCCTCAAGAAACGTACGATGTACGAGCACCTTTTGCAACGAAGGAATATCCTTGTATTCTTCAGGAGGTTCTGGATTTTGCAAGGATGTTAGTGCCTCCTCATAAGTCTGTTTTGCACTGCACATAATTCCAAACAACTCCTGGCTCATGGAACCTTCCACTGGTTCGGTAAGAGTTTTGTAGATTTGTGGATTGGTGAGCGCGTGAGTGATGACTTGACGCATTGCAGCACCCATGCTACTTAGGTGATGTAGCATTTCAATAAAGCGATCCGCTGATGTCACTGCTCCCAGAAGTCCATTCAAAGATGTACTATTCAGTCTTAAATGTTGTATGAGTCGCAGCACAAGCCTTGGAAGCATTGCATTAGCGACGCAAAGAAGGTCCGGGGGAGCAGCATTTTCATCTATCAGCACCATGTCTCTGTCTCGAATTTGCATGAGGACCGTGAAGATAACAAAATCCCGATTCTTTCATCACATTCGTGTCACCGCAATCGCAAGCACCACCCGCCTGACTTCTGAACATGTTGAAGTCATGTCCTTTGTGATTGCCACGTTGAAAGCATTCTGCACAAAGCGACATACAAGGGGAAATTCCACAAGTTCTACATCGATAAGCCACAAAATTTGCTGTCCACACAAGACCACACGTTGTTGCGTTGTCGTATCTGCGAACTAATAACCGATCCACATTTATCAGTCATGTCCTTATTGAATTCAAAGCGATCAGGCACAAACCCTTAATTCAAATACTTATTTAAAACTCACCATTGGCTGCAAATTCGTCCGGAGTGCAACCTCCAGCCATCAGCCATTTGCACCATTCTATTGTCTCCCAGTTGTCAATTTCCTTTGTAGGATTTAATAGTATTGTCCAGCAACTTATTCAAATTCTCAGGCCTTGTCGAGCGTGAACATTCAGCGTGAATATAAGCCGCTGCTGCACGGTATCCTTTTTTAATAAGAACATCCGTATCCATTTTTAATTCAGCCTGTTAGACCACCTTCGCACAGGAAAGAGTGTCCCTCCTTGGTTTTCAATTCTAACAAACGTAGCTCCTGCCGTGCAAATGACACGGCAGCTTCCTGAAAATTTTAAAAAACAAATCAACTTTAAAAATTCGAACAAGAAAATTCTTTCAACAAACCAAATGTGAACTTTTCGAATTTTCGACAACTGTTCAACTGTCACACATACGCACCAAAATAAAGAAACACAAAAACAAATGAATTTACTTCGTCAGCTAGACCTTACCTTGGTAATGAAATTGTAGTAGGTATTATCCTACAGTAGCACCAACAGTTATGATGAGTATTTTTCGGCGACTATTTAAAACATTGAATTAACGGTAGAAGGCTATCATCCCAAACTTTGAGACACATGGTGGTCTCCCAACAGCATTCCAAACTCAACGTTGAACGCCTAACGGTCGTAAATGAATCAATTTAAACTGATCACTGATTGCGTCGTCAGCAGAAACTTTTACAGCCACAGCTAAAAAACAAACAGTACAACATTTTATAATCGAATATCGAAAAACGAGCATCAATTTCAACTTTAAACTGCAATAAATCAAACAATTATTGCTCAATCTTCCGTATTCCTTCAACACAACACATTCACACGCAAAAAGAATATAAAACTCTAACTTCCTCCACGTGACATATGCTGATATGCTCATCACTAACTTGCAACTTAAATATCCATAAGTTAACCTTTTTTGTATCTTCTTTTCAACCTTCCTTCCTTCTCACAAAATATCAACTATCACGATTGTCTAGTTTTTTAATGAAACCCTAATCTTTACTACTTTTGCGGCCAGTTGAATTCCCTGATCTCTGCAGTTCTACAGCAATTCATATTTTTTTGTCCAAGCAAAATACTTTCACTAACGTCATTCCGTAACAAAACTGGCAGACAAAAGACGCTACTACAAATCCGTCTAGCAACCTTCCACAATTCTGACTCAACCATACAAAACGTATTTCTACCTATCTACCTCGCAGTGAAATTAATAAAATTAAAGATATAAGCGTGATCGTTGGCAAAGTTGAGCAATCATTACTTTACAAACATTTTACGAGCATTACATTACAACGCAATTTCCCCCAATCTAACGTTACCTTTTCTCTTCGTCTAAAAACTGTTGAACTCGGTTCATAGCCAAAGTAATCCCAATCCTCTCTAACTAATCCTAAGTATTCACTCTCATCTAGTACATTTAAAATACATAGAAATATGGAGTGAGTAAGCCTGAGCAGTAATAAAATTGTAGAAAATTAAATTGTTACAAATCGTAAAAGTGTACACAAGTATCAACAGAAGTTACTATTCATTCTCATTCTTAATGTAATTCAAAGTATGCCTCAGTATTATTTTTTCTACACACACAAGTTCACAGACTACGGTATATTTATGATTTTATGGTTATATTGTGTGTTCTTGAACATGATGATATACTCATACTCATGCACAGACACACACACATGTTCCTTCTTCATCTCATACAGAAAACTGTAAATACGGGTATTATACCTTTTCTCAACTTTTAGTTTACATTTACAACACTATAAAGCGAAAAGGATTAAAGATTCGTTCTTTGGCTCTTCTCTGTTTTCTATTTATTAGGATTCAGCAATCCGAAGAAAATCCACACAGGAGAGTAACACACTGACGAGGTATGATGTGATGTGATGATATTGATGAATCGTATATATACTTAGCACATGTACTGTAAAGCTTTTGCATGCTAGACCACCCAAACTATGTAGCTACATGACTTGACATGACTATACGTTTTGAGAAATACACTGTTTGTATTTGTGCTAGTATGGATGCATACAAGTATGCGGACGGATACAGATTAAGTGACGTGAATGTGATAATACAAAATGCATAAAAGCACCTTTGCACACTAATTTAACAATGGATATTCAAACGGGCCGAGAGAGCCTGCTTAAGAGAGTTATAGAGCAGCTCATGCCTTATTCACACTCTTGGCTAACAATTATCTTCCGTATGCATATATGTATTCACAAAACGTATGGTGTGGACGTGCTAATGCATAAAACACTGTAATGTGTAGATATGTAAGTTTTCATATATACTTTTACACATATTCAATATTGCATATGGCAATTGCAAGCCAAAATCACCTTTAAGAACTAGAAGAAACATGAATGAGCCAAAGCCAACTACATAAGATTGGTTTTTATTGTTTATTCCTTTGTAAGTATATATCCGTAATCTGTATCCGTGTGTGCCCAGTGTATTTCATTGCAGGCATAGTACTTACTTTTTTATGTTTTATGTACAATTTCTTCCTTCAATTGTCTCGTGGTCGCGGTCGTGGCATGTTCCCTATTCATATTAATGCATTTTTATGTAAGTATATAACATCATCGTATCGCTTCCTTGCTTCGTCTAATTCCTTTCGGTACTTCGCTTTCTACACAGAAGTAATGCATAAAAGTTTTCTATCTAGCCAACTTTTCAGCATCTTGTTGAGTCGGACAAAGTTTAGTTCGTATCCGTAATCCGATTTATGTAGTCTTATGCGTCTTATGCAGACAATTAGCCATTTGGTCAGGCAGCAGCAGCAGTTTGAGTGGATTTTGCATAAAATGGTGAATGGTATTACTTACTTCGCTTTTCTATCCTATACTCTCCATCTTGTTAGATCCAATTAATAAAAGTAATCTGAGTACAGTTTCTTCTAACATTTTTTAGCTAGGGAGTTAAACCTATCTATCAATGTTGGTGCTTGGTAGTTGATGCAGAGAGAATGATTGCATGCATAAAAGTGTACCTCGTCAACACGTAAATTTAGATCGAAGGATGAGGATAATTTGCAAGAAATGGTCATCTTGCCACGTTATGCTTACTCATTCTATGGCACAAAAACTAGCACTAGTGTATACTCTAAATCCTAAGCTAAAGACTGGTGGTCTTCAGCAACTTATAGCATACACATTTTGTGTATACAATATTCAGTATTGTAGGAAAAAAACTCACCGACTTCTCTTTTTTAGTAGTTGCTATTTGCATGAGCACGTAAAATATGGAGGAGATTCGCATACATATGTATGACAAAATGAGATGCATAAATGAAAAGAACATCATCATCAACGCTAGAAGAACTGATTGCCAATGTGGATGTGCATGCATTGCATCATGAATATTCTTGAAAAAACTATCTGCATAAAGGTTTTGATCTACCTATAGATTCTAGCCCCAGTGTGTGCTAGTAACTAAACTAAACGTCGGGTTGAGTTGAGACTGCACACTAAAGAGAAACGAATCTCTATAAAATCCGAATTAAACTTCATTGCTGCTGATATCGTATTGCTTCTGTAGGTAATATAGAAAGCTGATATAAAGTAGGTATTAAGAGAGATGGGGATGTAAATATGTAAGTACAGAAGCGAAGAGAGATGGAATGAAGGAGCATTCACCTCTTGCTCAGCAACTGTGCACTAACTTCCTTCTCGTAGAGACTCAACCAATTCTAGTGCAGTGCAGGTTATCATGAGCACAACGTGCCGTCATTGAATATCCCCATTTGCTTTGCCACAATAATATGATAATATTATGGTCATGGTCTTATCGTTAGTAACACCACGTTGATTTGATTTTGATTCCCTTGTTTTGTGGGTAGTAATCCGATGATGATCAAGAACTATCAGAAGAGGTATATGCATGTCTGATTCAATGCCAATCGCTACCGAATTGAATTCTTCAGGTACACACACAGATGTGATGCTATCATTCCAGTATGTAAGGAATGCAATAATGCGGTTACTACTTTCTACCTTATAATATGCATGCAGGTAGACACGGGTCAAGAGACCAAACGGTCCCAATGAGTTAATGCACCTGTGAAATAACAATTTTCGCTAGAATCTAGCAGTAGTTTTAACAATAATTGAAAATTCGCAATAAAACTGTATCTGCCGGCATTCCACTGATATATGATATCACGGTCTGATGATATTGGCAAATAGAAGATATAATTTTAGTTCCTTATCAATAACCAATGATATTCTTTCAATTGCTTTCTCCAGTCTGATACAGTTATCATCAATGCCGTTGCCTTTGCACATTATTACAATTTAGACTGCAAATTCTTATGATCCGAGGGGCTCCAAAAACTTTGGGACCAATTTCATGTCACGTCATTCAGTTTTACTTTCACAAATCCCATTACTAATACGACAGTTACACGCACACATTTATCTCAGATAGGACCAGGAATCGTTCCATTATAGCTGTAAATACTGACGCATGACTTATCAGAACTGACAGCATAATGCAGATATGGCCTGTATATGAACACGCATCGCATGGTATTATTTCTACAGAACGAAAGCGTTATCTTGAGGGCTTTGCTCAAGATCACTTGCAAGCTACTGTATCCTCTAATCATAATATAAAGAAGACCCCACAAGAGAGCGTTCATTACTCCTGACTACTTTTATGTTTCCTCGCATTTTTCATTTGTTAGTTGTTATTTTGTGTTGCAAAATTTGTTTTTCTCGTATTGCATCTAATTTGTAAGACTTGCCTACTCTTCTACGCATCTTCACAAACCATATTATAAACTAAACATGCAAGCAAGTAACTTCGGTATGCAGAAAATGCATTAAAGCATATCATTATTGAAAATCTAAACCATTCCAGATCAGTCTAAAATCTCATGCTTACTTCTATATTGAATCAGAATTAAAATGCAAATTAGTAAGTTAGTAACACGCCATAGTTCCCGTACCACCGTACTGAAAAAGAATGAGATCTGCATAACGTTCCTAATGATTTGGGGTCACGTGAGAAATACAGAAAACTGTATACGTAACGCGTAACGATCATGACTATGACTAAACGATGCGATGTTCCAAAAATAATAGCCTTTTATTCGCTACTCCTATACTACCAAACTTGGCATTGGTTCTGTTTTTAAGATTCTCGAAGGTTTCTTTGTGCGATTTTTACGTTGATAGTCTATAGCTGGACTATGGAACAGAATATAACCGCATAAACGGAATAACGAATCATTTGCTGATACACAGATTTAGCTCCAATTCGTGCTCGAACAATATGACGTGATACATAGGCAGCGATGGTTATGGTTATACACATAATACAGAGATATAAGCTAACAAGACCTCTAATAGAAGAAAAGATGTATAAAGCAGTATCAGAGACGAGTTATGTATGTATGTACAATGTACAATCAAGCTCGTCATTGACTACATCACTATCTTGACACAGTATATAATGTATATCCTTCTCCATATACCAAAAACGTCCCAGCTCGCTGCTGTGCATTATACCTAAGTTACATAAGCGTATATACACGTACTTTTGTGCATCTGTATGTATAACCATCCACATTGCATCAGAAAGAAAGGCAAGTCTTCCACGAGTTTTCTGGAATTTCTCCTCAAGAACTCACCTGATCCATAGTCGGTTTTTAGCAAAGGCAACCTTCACTCCGGGACTTCTTATAAATAAAAGGTAATAAGCTGTTTTCAAAATAGTCGGTAAACACATTTCGCAACAAAAACTTCCATTCTAGTCATCTATCCGCATTTGTTATTTATTACATTTATAATAACCCGCAGTACAAAGATTAAAAACACGTAGGATTCCACACACGCAGTATTTTTTCACGAGTTTTGTTTACCATTTACGTATTTTCTCCATAACTTTTCGTTCGCTAACTTTTGTGCATCCAAAGGGAAATCTCCGTTGATACTATTTGTATTTTAATACAGCAGTTTATTTTGTTTCGTTCGCAATTGAGAGAAATATTGAGATTCATTTGAGTGAAATCAGAGCTTTTTCCGAGAAATAACGATAAATAACGAAGTTGAAAGTCGCAGGTTAAATTACTGCACGTGTATTTAAATTTGCATATTCTAAGGTAAATTATTGATCGGCGATTTGTAGATTTTAAACACATTGGGGTATTGCTGGTGTTGGTTAACATTTATTTTTAACGATGCATTATTTTATGTATTACAGAAATTACAAGCAAGTGACGCAGAGTAGCTTTTGATTTTGTTGGCTCCAATTATTGCCCATCATCCTCTCAAGAAATTACATCATTAATTTCCCCATACTTTTTATTTAAATAACAAGACAAAATGCCACGAAGAGGACGCTCAAGCCCTTCCCCTATGCGCTCTGCGCCTAGGTAAGTGACACAAAGTTTTTAATATTATTTGAATTAGCATTGTGTTTGCTAACCATTAGTGTCCAGTGTCCATTAGTAATATCATTTTTAAGGTTATTAACTAATGTTTTCTTAACACATTTACAGGTCCAATCTTCCTGCTCGTGCCCCAGCTCCTCCAACACAGCCCATGCATGCTCCACAAGCCGCCCCACAGCAGCCAAGTATGTTTAAACAAATGGCTGCAACTGCTGGTGGAGTGGCTGTTGGTTCCGCGGTGGTAAGAATTTAAAATATTTAATCGTTTACAAACCATTCTAGTAAAATTGTGTGGAATTCCAAATGGTTTATTTGCTTATTTCGTATTTAGGGCCACATGGTAGGCCACGCTTTAGTCGGTGGAGTGGGTGGAGGTGGTGGTCGTGAATCACAAGAGGTAGCTCAACAACAACCAGCCCAACAACAGCAGCAACAGGATCCGTGTTCAGCAGAAATCAGAGCGTTTCTCCAGTGTGCTCAGGGACAGACTGATATCACTCTTTGTGAAGGTTTCAATGAAGCCATCCGCCAATGTCGTCAGTATGGTGGTGCCCAGGTTTGAAAAGTATCTACATAATGGAGCTCTAGTTTTTTAGTACCTCTTCCAATCATGCAACTGCTACTACTTTACACAGCAAGAAGATATGAAGACAAGTAGCAAAAGCAAATTCAAATAGTTTGTACTTGTAGACAAGATTGTAACGACGGAATCTAAAACTGTCATTAAATGTACATGTAGTATTTACATTCGGATGGAAATGATGTGAAGAAAGTCCTTGTCAAATCATCAATAAATCCTATCATCATCAGCTATACTGTATTCACTATTGATGATTAAAAAGAATGTCTCTGTTGAAGCTATTTGGGTGACGGAAAATTTTAAAGTAATTGATCAGCAAAATAAAACATTAAAAAATTATTTAATATTGTCGTCTCATTTTTGAGTTGTTCTTCCCATAAAATTCATTTTACAAACCTTCATATCAATTAATGTTATCCTATCGCTCATTTGAGGCTCTTATAAATCTCATAAACGTACACATCTCAGAATCTCAGTCATAATTTATTCCCTTCAATCTGCACCATACTTAAAACCAGAAGGGTTTATGAACTTTTTTCATAAGCACCAATAAATAATGCGTGTACTTCACCAGTCATCATTTCTTTTTTCAACAAGATTCATGACTACCTGTAATAATTACGCAATCATTAAAGAAAAATCGCCAATAATAGAGCTTCAAACATTAGCCATCCTATAATCTTACAGAGAGAAAAAGTTGAGAGTGTAAAAAAAATCTTGGCAAAACAAATAAAAAAGGATTTAAGGCTCCATTAATAAATTGACTGTAAAGTTAGAGAGTAATAAAAGTAAAACCAAAACAGAAAAAAAGTGATAATTCAAATTACAACCTACGTTTGACTTTAGGGTAATAATCTTCAAATGCAGCATAAAATAAGTATAATAATACGTGTGCAAAAGATTAAATGCATGAAATGATTTATTAAAAACTTAAGAATATCCTGATGAACGTTTTTGGTGCTTATCTCTCCTCTCTCAACCTGAGTTATTAAAGTACCTATAATTTCGTGAATGCTACTACTAACCCTATAAGTATAAAGGAATGCAATGCCGGATGAATATGTATATTATGTGTATGATGTGCATTTTTCTAGTTTGAGAGGCAAGGCAGGTGAACCCTTGATGAACTCTTGAGAAGCACAACCGTGTTAATACTCTCCATCTTAATCATCATCGTTAAAGGCTCAATTGTAACTCCTCAAAGTACCTCACCATATTTACACATAAACTCAGTTCATATAGAGACTTTGTCAGTCAGTACATAGTGCAGTGGCCCTTGTGCCAGTGGCCATAGTTCAGACTTTTTTTTCTTTAGAATAATGTGCTATGATATGTTATGATATAATAACTTCACAGTGATGAACATTGTTACTTTTGTTTACGATAGGATCACATTATATTGGTATACAAAAATTATAAGAGGGGGTACTTCATCTCCTTTAAGAATCTTTCTTTTTTTAAACAATTTTGTTGGGTATAGTACAAAAAAAAAGTAAATTGGTTTTTTAACAGAGGCAAACTCCCCCATGCAAAACGTTTTTTGACCTCTTTTGGCTCCTGAACATGGTATGGCGCTGTTGACGACGATGAGATTCTAAATAAGAGTGTTTTTATGAGCAATGTATGATAAGCATTTTAACTATGTACATTACTAGTAGTACTAGGACCACGACGTGTTTTTGTGGATGAAAAGGACTCGCCGTTTAGCTGACGACGTTGATGATGAGATGATTATCACATGGGGAATAAAAATGATGATGATGAATCGCCATCCTACTTATCACACGATGATATTCGATGACGATGATGGTTAAGATGAAACTCATAAGTAGCATATAGTTCTCATTACATTACGTTACACGCAAATATTAACACGGTGGATGGTGGTAGATGAGTCCCAAAAATCAAATGCAATATATGGGGATTCACACTTAAAACGAATGAGATTCCATCATCATCTACACGCGCCTTCGCTGCGGGTCAATGGTCAGGAATTTGTGCCCTCTACCATTTACACTTACGTCTACGTCAAACGAATGAGAGGAGTCATGAATGAGCCCTGACTCTGACTTGTGATACCCATTTTACTTTCTTGTGCCCCTTCCAAATCTACTCAAACTCACACAGGTCTTATCTTCGTCAACAAACCCCACATTAGTTTTATGGGTTTCATATCAATGGGTTTGAGGATAACACCTATAGGTTACTAGTTTACCAGTTTTCTGGTAGCAATAAGCAAACCAACTCTATTTCTACGAAGAAGGTAGAACATAGACGCAAGGAGAAGTGCCAGAAAGTTTTTATGTGGCTACAGTAGAAATGGATGTAACGCCCAAATTAAAAATATTGCTAGTTAGTCTAAGATGAGAAATAAAAATACTTCGCACATTCAACATTCCCTTTTAATTTGGGATAGTAATCACTAATTACATAAGCGAGATAAAAATACTATATAAGATGGCGTACGTGAAGCTGTAGAGCTTCTATATTTACGCATTTGAGAATTGAGAAGTTTTTAATAAATGCTTAGGATTCTTAACATGTAAGGTAGATGTTTTTTTCTAGTACAACTTGTATATTTTTTGTTACATAATAATGAAAAACGAACGATGATCAGTCTCGTATGAAAATACAGATTAGACATCCGGAAGGTACTATGCTGAAAACCCTTCAACTCTCTTTTGATAATCAAGAGCACTTTCGATTAAAAACAAAAACTAAAGCTTGATGTGGGCTATGCACTTTATAACGTCTTTGGGGAGTTTCATACGTGAATATTATCACACATCACACGTTGATGAAAAGTGAGTCAGTATAACTTGAAAAAATTATATATGATTTTTGTGGTTTTACTAAAAATCACCATCACCCGCAATCAAAGCTTGGCGTTCTCATCTTATCCTTCTGCTTTGTTACTCAACTGAGCACACTCCACTCTTGTGTTTTAGCCATCTCGTAATAAAGACATTCGTGATGATAATCATGATCATGAGTGTGTTTTATGGTTTCCTTAAAAAATTGTTACCAAACAGTAATCATAAGACTGTGTGCTGCTACGTTTTTTCAAGAATTAACGGTCAGGCTAAAGCATATCGTCATGAAGCGTCAACATCTTGAGAATTAAAACATGAAGCGTCCTTTAAGCAGCCAGTTTGTAAATACTGATTAACTGACTTGCCTGGAAGAAGAATATTTATTGAAAGTTTTGAATAGATAAAATGATAAGTTCGAAAATACATTGAAAAGAAATCGACAATCTTTATAAAACTAATCACTTTTGCTATCTATATCTATATATAAATAGTTTATAGGTATACATGTTCCTTCCCTACAATTTTAAGAGAGCAGTGAATCATCCCCAAATTGTAGTGACTTGATCTTACTCACGCGAGCCCCATTTAAAAAG
>JAANSM010000884.1:0-22402 GCA_036850725.1 Orchesella villosa | reverse complement strand
GAGGAAAAACTACAATTTTGCATGAAAGGCATTTCATTCTTCGTAAAGATTTTGCACTTGTTTTTGAAAATGGCCTGAAAACAAATAATTTGTAATTAGAAGATTCACAAATCGTTGATTTTCACAAATCTAAAAGTTACGAATCTCATCAACAAATTAAATGCAATTATTATAGAGCCTTAATTAGATTAGTGTAGCTGTAGCGAAAGAATTTCGTTATATATGTATATTTACTATATTTCATGAAATCAAAACAAGACTTGCCCGTTTTCTGCTACTGAGCTACTCGAAGACATAATCCACTCCAAATAAAAACAACTTATGGTGGCCAAAAATAATTTGAGAATTTATAATGAAGAAGATGCAAAGTCACAATTCGAATTTGTAAGTAAAAACTTTGATAAAAGTGAATAAAATCCTGTACCGGCGAACTGATTTAAGTTTGAGAGTGGCTTAATTATCATCACCACAGAGTATATGCACACACATGCCCTCGTTTTTTGTTTCACCACGAGATGAAAAGTGAGGTGCAAGCACATGCAGTATAATCCGGCTCCATACTGACCACGGATCTTTTGGTCTTACATTCTATAAACTCATGTTCTCGTAATACTTTTTTTTTTATCAGCATAAATAATAATACGCATATTATTTTTAGTCCTTGGGACGGAACTGTCATCTTCATATGCGGTTCTGAATGTTTTTAAGATGATGTGATTACAAGTCAGTGCCAACTGCTCGTGTAAGGAATGATTTGCGAGCACACTTCCGACTTTACGAACCAAGTGAAGCATCAAACAGGACAGATAGACTGCCAAATTGTACATCATACGTACGGCATGTACTACATGCGAATTTCTTCTAGTGCATGTGTTATTTTGTTTCCTAAAAGAAGGAATTCCCAAAGCTGTTTTGCAGCTGGGAAAACTCTTACTCTAAACTTATGTCATGCTCTTGGAAATTTAAGTGCGTACGTACAAAAACAATCAGATTGGTGCTTGAAAGAGTTCCAAATCCTGGAAATTAAAGCGTATAACTCATAAAATGCAACATACAACATTAATGAATAGTTTCATTCAGCTTGGGAAACGCTCAGCACTACTCCACTTCGCGTTTTTAATTAAAAAAAACTACACATGTTATGCATGCACATCGGTGTTCATTTCCATTGCTAACTTCAAAGACGTCATCTTATCCATTCCTTCATATTTTATATAAATATAGCATGGAGAGGTGTAACGTGGAATGTTGCATGTTGTATGTTCTGTCTATAAAAGTTTTGTGACAGGGAAAGATACATTAGCTAAGAAAATTGTTTGTAAATTATCCTCTTAAAGCCCCTTTCCTTCAATTAATTGTACAAATGGGGTAAGCCGACGTACTGATCAAAAGGGGCAGTCTCACATGTCATAAATTTTTCCCGTTCTGATTGGTAGCCCACACCTTTTACAATGTTTTACTGATAAACCATATGGATGGCAGTGACGTGTGATAGCACGATAAATTGCTAATGTAATCACTTATGACATTTACAAGAATATATACCTACAACGAGGATTTCATTTAAGAGTAGGGTTTTTATCAGCAACCATGAGGCAGCTGCAGGTGTCAGGTTCAATTTGCAGGTTAAGATGAGGTGACAATCAATCCAGATTCTTTAAAGCTTCGGTATCCCCGCATCTATTATTACGAACACACCCACTAAAGTAATATAAAATTTTCATCTATTTTAAATTCTGAAGGTTTCCAAACATATACGTTTTTATTCCACTTATATTTCTACTTAGTTGTTAGTATATATAAGTTGTGTGTAATTTTCTTGATGTATTTGTTTGTATTCGTAATTCATATTTCTTTTAATAATTATAGCTATGACAGAGCAAACTAGAAGCTTGCCTTGCTCTCATTCTGTCGAATATGTGATCGACAGTAAATAATTTGTTTCTGACCACATCATTTTCTAAATTGAAATGAAAATAATAATGTATATCCTTCTCAACTTGAGTGAAGATGAGTTTTGGCTGTCGGAATGTACAAGTTAGTGCTACGTGTCAAGCAACAGAATATTATGACGGGTTGGTTTTAATCATTTATATATATGAAGCCAATGATACATTTTTATTAAAAAGGACAGAAAAAAGAGGGAGACTATATAGACCACGGCGGATAGAATGAAGGATGTGTGTTTTAATATTCCATTAAATTCTGACTGCTCCGTCCGCATAGTGAAATGTAGAGCTGCCTTGTGGCTTTTACAAGGATAAAAGCTGTGCTTGTGCTTTTGACCTGAAGATTTATGAGTTGAAATGAAGTAGAGACGTTTCTTTGACTGATTTGATTAAACATTTGGTCAGTGTTTTCCGACTTTTGTGGGAAACCGTGTGTGTGTGTGAGTAAGCGTGATGTAGCACTTGACGGATTGAAGCAGGAGGAGTGAGTAAGAAAATGCATATATGCGTATTTATAATGCATACGCTATGACTAAGAGTAAAAGCATCGACAGACAAAACCTGTCAGCTTGACTAAATTGTATTATCATTTATGAAATACGTCATTCCCAATTTGTATCCAATAAATGCAGAAACGAGAAGAGAGACACGGTGTAAGAGAGAGAGAAAGGGTAAAAAATGATTTACTCAATTGCAATGGACAGGTTGGTTAATTTTCTTGTGGAAATAGCATCGCTACTGATGTTCCTTCATGTCTTGGCCATTTATGTTTGAGAGTGAGCTAGCTTTTTTTGTCTCTATCACATCATGCCGAAAACATTACAAGTATCAAGTATATCAAGTAATAATAATGTGTGTATAAAACTTTCTTCGAGTATGTTATACATCTTCCTCCCGAGCAAATAAGCTAACATAGTAAATGTGTAATGTGGCCATATCATTTCTAAATAATAATAATATTATGCCATAATGCCATGCTATGTATGATTGGGACGGACACAGGATGGTAAAGTCAAAGAGAAGTCAGAAAAGAAGTGAAGAAGTAAACAAGCTCATTTTTCACATAAACCTGTCTGAAATTCATCAAATCTTTTTCTTATCACAAATGGCAGAAAACAGCAATCCATCACGTCGTTGGCTTGATATGTGAAGCAAGGCAAACAAAAGGATGAAGTTTACACGCATATTAATTTTCTCCTGTACAATAAATTATAATCGTTTATTATTACCACTTCTTGTAGAGTTACTGGCAATGTACACAAGTAAAGACAGGTAGTTTGCAAATCAAGTGTCGAAAATTGGGTTTTCCTAAGATCCTGCTAGAGCATTTTATGCTTATGAGAACATGATGCGAGATCACGCTTAATTTTCAACATTTTCTGATACGTGTGTTTGTGTGTTTGGTAAGTAAAAAATGCTGTTAAAACATCATGATGTTTGCTTTGCAATTAATGAAAATAAATTGAATTTTCTGTTCAATTACCAGTGATAAATTTGTTACTCCCCTTTGCATTTACCTCGAAACTTAAGCTTTCTGGTGCCATATGCATATTATTGCTGTATTGCTAAATTTATAAACATATTTTTGGTAAAATACGATAAATGTAGATGGGATAATCAATGTTCTATCATCTATTAACGCATCTTGCTCGGCTACCAATTGATATTTCTTTCTATCTGTTTACAGCAAATAAATTTACATTACATCTGATGACGTACAGTGGCGGTTTGTGATTTTTGTTAATTCAGTAACATTCTTCAAATATGGCAATCAAATGGTAACAATTACAATTGACCACAGATTGATCATGTCAACCCGTTGGCATTCTTTTTAAAGTACAAGTCTTGATTTATACTTAATCGTAGCAGTCTTCATCGCTCCCAATATTTATTTCTTCAATCGTTTCTGTTGTTGAAACCATTGATGCTCTGGCTCTTGTAATAAATTTAAACTCTTGTATGTTCCAGTAGTATTCAGTCTCAGCCACTTACCAACCATTCAGAACTCACATTGAGTTTATGCAATGAATTATTTTGCTTTATATGTCGATGTACGCAGTTTATGGGTATGAAATGCGCGGATAAAAATCTCATTACTTCTAGATAGGTCTAAGCAATTTACTGAGTCACTTACATCGTACATGACCACCACGTTGCCTTTTTCTTACCCTCATATTTCTTTCAGAGAGATATGATGTAGACCGACATGTATCAAAGAAAAAGGCAGAAAAACCAGGATCCATTTGATTTTGATTATTTTCACGATTAAAATCATATTACAGTGATGACCTCAACAAACAACTGTGTACTTCAAGTCTGTCAGGTTTCACCATGTAATTTCCTCCAAAATCCTACGCGGCAGGAGCAACAGGAGACCACTTCAATATTATAATGCGCCTCAGTAAAATTCTCATAAAATCCCTATTACATAATGGATTTCGACTACTGGTTTTCCTCACTCATTACATTCCAGCCTTAATCCTTATCATCATCATTGTACGACGAACATCACAGGGAGTCTGTTGATATGGGTGCTGCTACTTACTTGCTACCAAAAATCGACAAATATGAGCATTCTTATTATTCTATGGGAGACTTGCATACATAAAATGGACACGAAACTAATTCAACGTGTTTTCAGTTCGAAAAAAAATGCATCTCTGTGTAAAAAAACCTTTGAGGTACAACGTGTTTTTTAAAGAACAGATCTCATACTTTATAATACTTTTGTGCAAGTCAGCGTCTTCACCTTGGGCTTTAATCTGCTAACAAATTTGTTGATTAAAAAGGTAATGAATGAAGTGGCTGAGCTGACTTGTTAAATACACTTAACTATATGAAATATATGCATATGAGTAATAAAATCCTTTTTAAAAGGAGTAACTCGTACTAGTCTATTTTAGCAGCAATTTATTCTAAGTAAGTTTCCTTCTTAATACAGCATAGGTTACATGCTGACTCTTTTGACTTAATCGCCTTGCATCACGTAATTGATACAAGACATTGATCGACTATTGCGACTTTTGTCACCCAACCACTCAAATTAAGTTAACTATTTAACTCGTTCTCTACCCATCCAACGCCTTTTATTAACCAGCATAAACTTGTCATTGAATATCTGTGCCCATTTTTTTGTTAGTGCAACAATATATTTTTTGCCAATGGCCAATGTACCCCGTGTTAATCTTATTTATTGCTGAAAACCCTAAAGGAAAGCTGTGTTCATTCAGTTCAGGGTAGGAGGTAAAATGGCTAGATATAGGTGAACATACATAAAATGATTGACAAGCTATCATACAAAACTTGTCATATCGTGAAAAATCGGCTTTATTGCACGAAGAATACCGAATTCGTAATAACACTTCTAGTATTAATATCTGTATGTTGTAGAATGAGTGTACAACCAACTGCCATCACCTTCCTCATGATTACTATGTGACTGGATATTGCCTCGTAATATTCAAGTACCTCCCTTGATTTGCTGCTTTATTGGTATGCAATTATAATTATAAGGTTCGATACAATGCTCATCTTGATTTTTTATTTGGTGTAACTATATTGAAGGTGCTATTTGTCTGGCTTCTTGGCGATTCAAAGAGCCATTAAGAAACTGTCGATGATATAACGTCTCATCAAAATCATTATTAGTTGATGCAATAAAGGGTAGCAAAGATGATGAACCCATTTATTCGTTCAGAAAAAAATGAAATTGCTACCCAGACAGGTGAGTAATATGCAAGAAAGCTTACTAATGACTTACATAATCTCATAGATTGGGAGAGCACTTCATATTTTCTTCTGCCTGCCTGCACTACATAAAAACATTGCAACTGCTGAGCAGTAACGAAAATATAAAACATACTTTTGTAGTGTCAATGAACAGCAAAATCTACCAATATGTTGGCATGATTATTGACATGTTGGTTCAATTGCTTTGTATTTTATGTTGACTATAATGTGTTATTATATGTCATATATATACCATAACATATCTACACATACTAGTATTTATCATAATAATTTGCTGTGGAAAAAAAATCTTGAAACAAAACTAATAACACATTTGGAAGCTATTATTGCAAGTGATCGAATAAATGGATTTGTCATAGATGGGTGCTACCTTTGTGAAAATTAATTAAGCAAACAAAAGTTATAGTCAAGTTATTGGTTATTGCTTCTTATGTTTTCCTGTTGAAAAGTGAAATTCAATAATACATACTCATAAAAAATATATTGATGGGCGCAACATCAACATGACTATAGGGTTTTGCACGAAGATTTGAGACACGTAGTCGCATGATGTATGGAGAGTTGAAGCCTTCCATTTCAATAATAAATGCCGCTGCTCTCTGCTCGCTGTCCCAAAAGTCAGATTTGATTGTGGTCAGTGTAATAATGATGACAGTAAATACACATCATTGTAGTATATCTTATATGTCTGACTTTACACGTATACAACATACGCTTAGCGAATGTAGGTTCACTATACAAAATTTTAGCAACGTAAAAAGAAGTAATAATGGGTTTCAAACAGTGTAATTTTACTTTAATCTTACCCTCACTTCAAAATTGCTTTCAACATGGAAATTACTTTGATGCTATGAAATCATCAAAAAGAGTCGTCAGATCCGGTAGCAAAAATTAACTACTGGTCTTTGCCGTGGCGCAGAGCGTTGCATCGTATACAAAAAACAAATTGTGTTGTGATGTTGAGATTCATGTTGATGATGTGCAGTGAGTGAGTTGTTGATTTGATTTTATATGCGTTACATGTCGATGATTACAAATTATTAGCAATTACAATCATCTTCACAAAAGGAGTAACCATTATCTTCAAAAATTAAATATTTATTGAATAGACACCTTAAGTGAAATTTTCCATTTCATCATGTCCTCTCTAATTTACTCAAGCGTAAATCGTTGAAAAGAAGATGGTAATATTAACTACAAAAAAGTTTTGAAGAAATGACGAATAATATTATCGTTTTGATGCTCAGGAGGATATTTTAAAGCCGTGTGTGTGTACTCGTTAGTTGTTACGTCTCTCACTCACGCACACCGCATTTGGGTTTGAGAATTCACAGTCTTGCCTTTTCCGATGATGAGCAATAACCTAATAATCAATGTGAATGGCAATAGGTAATTGAGTAATTTTTATGGTGATGCTTTCATCATTCGTTCAATGGTATTAATGATTGTTTGGAAGCTTTGGTAGTCCGCAAATATATATGATCTTCGGATTTACATCTTGAAATTAAATGCATACGGGTTGAATCTTTCAACGTAATATTACAGTATACTTTCCATAAAAAATTCTTATATTAAGACAAGATTTTATACCTAGATAATTGCACCGTAGGACTGAACAAAGAAATGGTGAGAAGAGCAGTGAAAAATGAAATTTAGAACCGTCTTAGACTAAAGAGTATTTTCGTTTGTTTTGAACCAAAATGTGCTGAGCGCACACATTATTTTCAGAAATTCAGAAGGTCTTAATAACGATTAACGTCACATAACGTGGTTATGATATTCGATAGATTCATTTATACATTTGCAAACATTCCTCAATTAGATGCACATTTTTTAAATCATTCTCACAACATCACGTTGGATTTGTAAATTTAATTTTTAAACCGTTAATGTCCCTAGCACTCCAATAATTTAACGCAGCTACCTTATGGGTCTTACCTTCAAGCTCAAATCTCATTATCATACGCTTTCATCATCTCAGTCATTGAATAACTCTTGGGATGGATGGTAAGTAACAAAAATAATAATACGAACTAAATAATGTTTGAGGTACTAAACAAAATGGTAAATGGTTATGAGAAGAGAGGTTGGCTATAATGCAAACCCTTTCATCGAAAAAATATATTTGTTGTGTGGCTTGAGGAAGTATTTTAAATGTGGTGTGGTGTGTTGTATTGTACTATATACTCTGTAATAAAAATGCTTTTTTGTCCATGGGGTGAAGGAATGAATGAATGAATATTACATGATAAGTAGCTGTGTGGAGAGTATTCATCATTCTCGAATTTTAAAATCATAGGTCGGCTTCAGTGCTAACTACTTTCAAACAGCCAGTTTACGCTTGAACCGCCCTCTAATATTCATTTTTAATGGTGCACCGGCACCTTTACCTCTATTATTTTCTTGACCTCCCTGATACAGTTTCTGTAATTCAGAGCAACTTGAGGATAATGCGTTTTTCAAATGGTAAGTAATGGTAAATATTTAAATCATGTAATTTTATGTATATTGTCTGCGGTGAAGGAAATGCTTGAATTTTATCGTTGAGACGAAAGGTATATAGAGGTATGCGATGTCCGTCGTCAATTCAATCTATGTACTTCAGGAATTTTCTGCAATTTGTGGTGTTGAACAGCGTTCAAAACCAGTGAAACAATGCAACTCTATACAAGAGAAACAAGAGTGAAAACAAAGCTTTTTCTACAGAGATTTCATTCTAATAAATTTTATACGAGTCCCCGTACATAAAAAATGGTAATATTTTTACTGAACTTGGGGTAAATACGTAAAGTCTTTTGAACTTATGTGAGGATACGAGGCGACGATTCTGAACCGAGAAAGCCACAATAATATATAGATGAGTAATATATTAGAAACGACTTTGGCGGTAGTGCATCTAAATAAATGTTGGTATTGATGGTGTCTGTTCCTCTACCGCCGTCTTCTAATCCACGCTCAATAATAATAACAAAATAACCGGTTCCTTTTTCTTGATCTTGTAATGAAGCCGACTGACAAATGTATGTACATTTACACAACATCCCACTATATTAAAGTAACATGCGCCCTTTAGTTTTCCAGTTAGTAGCTGCTATCACCATTACCCCTAGCTAACCTCATTACAAATTATGTTACAAACTCTTTTACCATTTCCTTAAGCCTTTCATAAAAATTCATGAAAACCACAACAATTTTCTTTCCTTTTTCTCCCCTATGCTCCTTGAGATTGAGAGTATGTGTGTGTCCTGTGGCTACTGTTGTGCCACCACATCCATATCGTACCGTGGCACCACCGCCATCACGTCTCATCTAAAAAGATCTGCACTCTACTTACTCACATATTGTTAGTTTTTCAGGAGATGGGACGGATTTAACTTGTACAAACATGTAATCTGGTGGAGTCAGCAAATCTCTCATTTCATCCAAGCAGAAACCTTTCTTTTTATCTAACGTAAAAGCTTCAAATGTAACGGTGGCGTAAGTTAGTTGAAAAATTGCTTGTTTTATGTTTGGTTGTCATCATTGGAGACGCCGAATCTCTTAAACCTCTCATCCGCTNATCTAACGTAAAAGCTTCAAATGTAACGGTGGCGTAAGTTAGTTGAAAAATTGCTTGTTTTATGTTTGGTTGTCATCATTGGAGACGCCGAATCTCTTAAACCTCTCATCCGCTCATCTGAATTTTTCATTATTCTCTTCATCTACTTTTTTAATCTCAGAGCGTAAGCTCTGTCTTAAAAATTTGAGGAAACAAAGCCTCCACCACACTTCCACAACTTAAATGTTAAGGAAATCCATCGGAAGCGGGGTTGTACTTCTGTTACGTTTCAAGACAAATGTTGAGCCTACATCGGCATTTACAAACATGAGCATCAACGTAATCTAGTTACGTATTACACTATGGAATATGGAATGTATGTATAGAAAAACGCATAAACATTTTTGTTGAGGGAAAACGGGTACACCAAGAAAAAAAATACATTTGTTCAATTTAAAATTAAGAAAGACATACGTTGTGGCAATATTCTTGCTCATCTGCCGTAGGAAGTGAGGAAAAAATCTAATATCCTGGCTGAAATTGAAATTGACCTCATAATAATAAAGCCAGAGTGACTTCAAGACAAATCTTACACGCCATACCAATAATGCCACGACCACAGCGGTTGGTTGTTTCGTTTTACTAAAAGACTGCGTAAGAAAGGGTGTGTAGCAAATGTCCTATGGATCGTCGCGTTCGCTCTTTGTTTGATATCGAAACATGGGTGAGACCCGATCACAAAAATAATGTTCCTCCCTTGCAAAAAAAAGTTTTTTCCCCAGCCCCTCGTGATTCATATTAATAACTTTGTTTTTTGTTAGACGCTACCGGCAGAGTTTTACTTGGCAGACGACCCCCTTTAAGATACGTTTTAGGCTAACACAATCTCAATCGTCTTTTTCCTAAACGACTCGACACAAGAATGGCAATGTGATGAGACATATGGCGAAGTATGTGCCTGTTTGAGTGAGTCTATCGTCATTTTTGATATATTAAGTTTGAAGTTTTTTTCTACCAAAAAGAATCAGAGTTCGATTAAGGCATCAAAGACAAAATTCCATGGTGTGTGTGTGTGTACTCTGTGATGGAGAACGAGAGAAAGCGAAAGATGATAAAAATTGAATGTCTTTTTACATTTTATGGTTTTGCTCTTTCTTACTTTTTAAACGAAAAAATATAGAGAGAGAGGCAAAAAACGGATTATATTCTACCCTATGGTGTGCTCTCATATTGACTTTTAAACTTTTTCTTAAACTTTCAACATCACAGCCACTAGCAGTGCTACCCAACCTTATTGAATTATTATTTCAAGATTTTCTCTGCTCTCTCATTTTTATTAATGTGGTATCAAAAGCAGTGTCGTGCAGCTTGGTTGATTTTGCTCCAAACTGTAAGCAATTGTTGTGGTTGTAGAACTTTTTTGTCTCTCTATGCCTTGTGGCAACATTTGGCAGCATAAAAATCTCATTCTTTTCCAAGGCACATTCCCTGACCATAAAATCTGTTGTTGAGTATGAAAGTCTTCGATATTTAGTCAAAAAATCTCTCGTTACCAAATTTTTTTTTCGGTAGACGCTATATGCTACTCACAATATTACATTTTCTCAACCAACTATACAGAGTCGATGCTTGTCTTTTGCCGTCTGTGTAAGAGTAACAAAAAAGGCAATGATAAAACACACAAGTTTACGCAGCAGTTAAGTCAAATAGGTATTGTCTTTTTCACCACAAATGAAACATCCTGCTGTCCCCGCTTTTGAAACTAACATCTGCACTTTTCTCTCTCGTCTCCTTTCAAAATTTGGAGGAGCGATTGGATCGGAAACCAAAAAAAGTGGGCAAATATTAAAAGTTTAACAATAAGCGATGAGCAGCCCCAAACTCTCAGCCTTATTCTGTTCATTTAGCATTTTTTGAAGAATACATCTTCTTTTTTGTTCGGAAACCGTTGAGAAACTTGTTTGAAAGTAATAAAATTAATAGCATTTTTCATTTTCACGGATCGCAGAATACATTACAGCAGATTATTAAAAGGACGCGAGCCAACTGGATAAATAGAAAAGTTGATGTATTCAAATTGAATCATTCGAACAACGTTTTATGAACCAAGAGGATAAAGAAGATAGTGTAAAAGTTACTGCTAGTTTGTAGTTGAAGTCGACATGTGGCAAGAAGATATCTCAATCTAATCAATAACTCAAGGTGGCACAACAACGACAACAATCGATACTCCTGTAATAGTAGCTGTTGCAGTGATAATACCCTAGCTATCTTTAGTTTGTAATGAAAAATAGCTTTTCTAACAATGTAAGCATCAGCTCCAATGAAACAATCCAGGGTGGTCTATACCGACACTTTGCTTTGTTGCTGGCTGTTAGCTTCACATACTTGGCTACCTACCCCAGCCATGCAGTCAAGTGAGACACCGCACAACTTTTCAATAATGTGAATTGACTTTTATGGCATTGAGGAGGCTCTATCACAATGCATCGTGACACTCTTCTCTCAAAAAACACTATTGCTAACCTCACAAAAGAAGAAGAGCATCATCCTCTCGTTCAATTTACCTACAAGAAGGTAATGTAAGTGTGCTCATTGTCTGATAAACTCATCCTCTTAACCATAATAATATATATATATATGTATGTATAGCACATTTTCATGGCAAGGTGAGCTTTTTCTACTTGATATTATACTTTTCCCTTCCTTTTTAAATAGATGGTTTGAGGATAAAGTCTTCATTTGTGATAGCTGATAAAGATTGTCTCATCAATTATTGAACTGTTAAGGCAAATCCGAATGTTCTGTCAGATGTAGGGCAAAATGCAGAGCATATATATATGCATTCGAATAAGCATTGACATGCAGGCCAGGCCAGGTGAAACAGTTTAGCAGGAGCTCATCGAAAAGAACAAGAACTTATTCAATGCAAAGCAGTAGCCAAAACCTTCACATGAATACAGGAAGATCTGCCCAGTTATTCTTCTTGGGTGTGTTTCGCATTGCCCCATAACCAATTTTCCCCTTATGTTTGCCGAGTACTTTGCAAATGCCCACACAGTACATTTTAGTATTTTGCTTTGTTGCTGCTTTGCTACTATGAAATTGGACCATTAATGCTGTTGCAGTTGCGTAAACCTTTAGAAAATGAATGGAAAATCAAGCAGAAAATAAACATAATTATATCTGACTGACTTTTACAACTAGCCAGATGCGAGCGCATGAAAAGTTTTCATATACTTTTCAATGAAACATTTACTCACTACATGCTAAGTTGCATGCATCATACCAAGTGCGCATCAAATGTAACTTTCTAAGCTCCAATACATACAAACCTAAAATGTTGAAATTATTCATTTCAGGAGTCCCTCTTATGTTATCCAGTACAGGAACAGGAGAGTAATGTAGTGCTAAGATTGTTCTCTTGAAATAAATAAGAGCTCAAATTACCGCATAAAGCTTTGCAAATTCACAAATCCTCCACACACTCCCAACAAATTGAAAAGGGATTACTGTTGGAAAGCAACAAGAGAAAAGGACGGACAAGTGAAGAGCAGGGGCTTTGGTTAAATTGGAAAGTATAGTTATGCAATGCGTTTCGTATGCATTGGACATAAACATACGGGATAAATGTGATTCCAGAGACCAACTCACAGATATCTATTGGTGTGTACATGCAATTTTCCCCAACTTTAGTTTGTTTTGTCTTTCTTTACTTTGATATGATGTGAAAGAGGATACTTGTAGAATCATCAGACAAGCATATATGTACCCAATTCCACGTTTTATACATAAATATATATAGAGTAAAAGCTAAATATAAAATAAAATACAAAACTAAATATTTCCTCTTCCTCCAAAAAAACAGCCTTTTTCCAACACCAAGTTTACCATAAAGGAGAAAAGAGACTTCTGTCAAGATGGAGAGCGTAAAAAGGGTGTGAAATCGACAAAGTAATGTATTAGGAAACCGACAGAGCAGACAAAAGCTTTCAAAGTTTTTCGCTTTTTATATATTGGACCTTTATAATAGAATCTGAGAAAGAGTTGGTTGATTCTCTGTTCACGTATACATGCTTACCATGGACCTTGTATGAACAGTGTGGATAGAAAGAAGGGATCACACTTGTCAGAATCCGAATTTTCCAATTTACGCAGCGATGGTGGTTGCTTGTGCTCTATTGTATTACGTTACGGGCATTAAATAAGTATATAGGAAAGATTTGGAGTGTTTTGCATCCTTTTTCCTTCTTTCCCACTTCCTCAGTATATTCAATGTTTATGTACATATTATACTGGTTTGCTCTGGTATGCTTATTTGACAAGGAATATGGGGTGCTGGGCGTGCAGACGTGTTCATGGACTATGCATTCACCAGTGCATCAGAATATAAGATCCTGTTAAAACAACTGCCTCTTGGAGAGCGGCACCATACGTAAGACATGTATTGTAATCCCCAGTTGATGTATATCACTTACAAAAGAAAGTATATAGTTATAGTGAACTATGTGCATATAAACTCCATGAGTTGCCTTGAAAAAGCTGTGAAATCTTCTGCCGCTCACTTCTCAATTTCTATCCTCACATAATGGAAATAAGTACAGTTACGGGAGAGCCATATATATATAGTTTATATTGCTCCTGTTTTGTTCCCAGTTCCCGTAAATGCTTTGTCTTTATATAATGTAGTAGCTAATGCAAAAGTGTACTCTCAACGTATAGCCACCTATTTGGAAGACTCAAGAAAAGAAAGAAGAAATTGGGAGGATAAAATTTGTGAAATGAGAAATAAGGAGAAAGTCAACAAGAAGAAAGTGGATGGCGATGCAATGTATAAGAATACTCTTTTCGTATATACAAAAGAATCATCTCTTTGATTGTCTTTTCTTTCAAGCATTTGACCGTTCCCCGGAACGTGGCGAGGAAAGCTTTGAGAAATAAAGCTGCACTATTACGAAGTGTTTGGTTGAGAATGAGTATTTGCTGGTATGTATCTTTCCTTCTATTACAAAAAGGGCTAGCAATATCCCCGTTGTTTTTCAGAACTTGTTCGGGTCGTCTCATTCGTTGCTCCTCTGTTACAGAGGAAAAACATTCGTTTCTCAAACACACATTATTTGTGAGCCTGACTTTTATTTCGTAAGTGTGAAATGGGATAGCAAGAAACGGAAGGACGTTAAAAAGGGATAGAGAGCTAGCACGAGAGAGAGAGAAAAGAGCTCAACTTCGTTTAGTTTTCTTTATCGTCCCTGTGTCGGATTTGATCAAACTCCCTTTTCTGCAAGCTATCCAATTACACGGCTCAGTGAAGTTTCCAGTATTGCCCTTATTACTAACAGACAGCATGAAATGTGAAGAGTTGATGGTAAAATGCTAGATAGTTTTATGAAAATACATTGTTGCTTTCATGGATTGAAGACTCTAAATTTATGCATGGTCAGATAATTTTCATACTAACATGCTTGTAATGTAGTTGAGAGCGTGAACTTTATATTTTCTTATGCAATAAGTAAAAGGCATATGTGTGGGCGCTGATGCGAGCGATGATTTTGCTGGGGAAAGAACACTTACTACCATTTGCATTCATCATTTTTGTACAATATACTATAAATGCTTCATACTAATATGTAGGATTTTTTATGCTTATACTTAGATTCCTGCACTTTTATAGATGCTGACTCAATAATTTTAGAGCCACCTCCTCTGGTAACGAAGCATAATAATATACAAAAACGGGTGGATGTACATTTAAGTTTGTAATTGATACCGAGCACATCCAATCTCGTTCGTATTGCTATTACTTGTTGCATAATTTGTAACTGTTGCACTTTCCCTTAATTGGAAGCTTGGAATTTTTACATCTTCTCCAATCATTGAGCATTTTGTGGAATAACTTCATCCGCACCATTAACACACCACTTAGCGTGGTAGCAGTTGTATTCTGGCATGGATATTGGATATATAATGTATATTATTGTGAAATGGAGGTGTTATTTGTTATATAGCGCACTCTCGTTTCCATTGAATAATTGAGTAGGAACCATTCATCTTCAAAACACTCGGATTTTTCTGCATGAAGTGTCAATAATAGTACAAGTATCATCAATCACTAGATACTTGCCTTGTCATACGGGCTTTTTCCTCCTGTCTCATCTGATCATCATAAGGTCATCTGCTTTGATAGCCGTACGCTTCTCCTTCCTTTGAAGGATTCTTACATATAGTGAAAAATCAAATGCATTTCACTCAACCTATCTCTCTCGCTAGTTGAAATATGTGATAGAATCTGCGGATTTGATCGAGCATTCTACTCTCCTGAATATTTCATTGTTTTCTGCTACTACCGAATGTAAACAAATATATCACAGTTTTGCTTCGCAAGTCACGAGACACCAAAACCAATGCTCTATTATATAGTCATGTTGTTCTTGCAAATACGCGCTAATGCATGTGATTACTTAAGTTTTCATTGAAAACAAGAAAAGTGCTTGTATTATAGTCTTCCGTGACTCTTTTACAAGTCCGTGCTTTTACAAATGTTACAAAGCGAAGCGCATTTAGAAACGGGGTGGAATATATACTTGCTTGTATATAACATACACATATGTGCTTGCGTTATTTTCTTGCATTGCATTGTAGCAGTTAGTTAGATATGCACATATATGACTATGCAAGAGTTAGTGGGGGAAAGGTAGAAAAGAAGAAATGGAGAGAAAAGATCTATTTATGTCAGATTGAGCTTTGTCTCATCATTCATCACGATCAATTTGTGGTATCTGAATCTGATTAGCAGGGTTCACTCCTCTGTTTGAGTATCGTGGTGTTATACATAATACCCAGCAGGGTTGCTATCCAAATGCTCACAAACTCGTGTGAATAGACTTGTTTAATTTGTAGGATTCTTTGGATTTCACAAGTGAGCAGATGAATGAACCTTAAAGATACAAATATATTAGCCAAAAGCGGAGAGAAGGCACTATTACTGCTGCATATGGTTAACTTTGGATTTCCTCCTTGTAAATAGATCAAATAATCGGTTTCTCGAAAAACCAAAGCAAGTCGTTACAGGATTGAAGCTTTCTGGTTGTTCTCTAGTTGAAGTACTTAGACAAATTCCCACGAGCAAACCTCCAACAACTATAAAGCTCTTAGCTTTGCCATCAATGATTGATACTGTGCTAACCTCATCTAACTAAAATTCTTCGATTTTCCTACCACTGTATTACCTTTATTCCTTGTCGATTCATGAAAGTAAGCGAGGTAAATTGAGCAAATGTATCCGAGTGGTATATCGCATCACACGACACCACCGAATTCCCAACACGTTCATTTTTGTTTTCTTTTCAAATTGACAAGCCAAGTCTCATCATCATGAACCAACAAGGTGGATAGACAGCACACCACCGCAATACACTTAACTGAGACAAATTGTTAAGTGAGTTTACATTTTTACCTCGAGTCAAGAAAGAGAGAGAGAGGGTGGATCCCATCACACACACACAAGAGGCAAGAAAAGTAGCAAAAGATACTCTAATTTTTCTCCTCTCCTTTTTCTAGTCATGCAATATTCAGAGAGTCTTTGGCAATTGCTGTTTCTGCGGAAAAGTACAAGCAGTAGATTTTGTGGAAATTGAGTTATCGAAGACTACGTATCGTAAACACGACCGGACATTCAAGTCTTTTCGTATTGAGGTGAACAACAGTAAATACTTGATAGTGGGCAAAGTTATCAGCCAAGCCACGAGAGAAGTGTCGTGTCACGCGAATAAAAGAGTCAATGCGGCGAGAAAGTGCAAAACCAGGAGAGAAAATTCATGCTTTAACAGGCACAATGAGGAATCCTTTTTGACACCTGGCTCTTTGCTGAAACTTGCTCCCCTTCATTCCAGGTTCCTGATAATATGCCGTGTATATAGAACCCACAACACAATAGCACGTTGTAGTTTTGTAGCTTGGCACGATGACTTGAAAGAAACACATTGTGTTGTGTCGGTTGCGTGAAGAAAATGAACCACTTAATCGTTAACCTTTTTTTTCTTGGGCCAAATTGATCCTTCTATTTCATGTGGCCACTGTGTGTTCAGTTCTCCATAAAAAGACAGCTACATAAAAACGAAACAAAATGAATTGGAATGGACACCGTTTCTCTGGATTTAGTAGTACAATGTGTGCGTTTTCTTTACGTAATAATCCAGCTACACAAGCATTACATACTACATACACATACTCATTTAGCTTTTACCATTGTATGGCATGTAGACCAGTGGCCAGAACAGTAATTTTGATCAGTTGGACGTGCACCTTTTTCTTGCTTATTTGTCCAATCCATCTGGATCGAGACAGATTGGTTTGAGCATGACCCTCTCCATCAGTATATATATTACTATATAATTTAGTCATTTCTACATCCGAATATGTAAAATTATGTATGAAAAATCGACATGTACATGTGTTCCTCTTTTTTGACATGATCGGCTGCTCCTTTACACATGTCCTATTCATTTAACCTCAAATTAGCCAACATTAAAATTCAAAACAAAATGCCACGTTTTGCCAATTGGAATTGGATCACTTCCCAAAAAATTGATGACTTACCAAAGGCTGTTATTGTCTTGTGGCTGAGGGTTTGAAAAGTTATATTACAGATGCGTACATGATCATATTATAATGTCGAGTAGCATGCAAGAAGCAAACCAAATATGTGCTTTATACGATGGGCTCTCGTATTCTTTGAAAAACAACAAAGAAATTACAACACACAGAAAGCATATTCAGAGGAGATCATGTTGAGCAATAATGTTGGTGTTGGAGTTGTAAGCATTAAAGCCGTTTATACTAAAAGAGTCTGTAATACAAGCTGTTGGGGGAAAAACCTGCGGCTTATTTGGCTTCTTCGGCATTTATAATTTTATATATTATTATGCATACAAAATACAACAAGGAAGAAGCTGGTTGCAAAAAGGGGTTCATTTTATTAATAAACTAGCATGATTCTCCACATCACGAACCCAATTTTCTAAGAATCTGGTGAACTTACATCTGCTTTATTTAAACATGCATAAAACTTATGATTTTGTAGAGACATCGAAAATTAGACTCTACAAAGAAATATGTACAATATAACTATAAGATCACGTAAAAATTGGAAAACGATGCATAATTCAGTTGGCGCACTTTGAGCTTTTGTGTGCTCCGAGTTATCGTGTGACCTTGATGGTGGGAACCTCGCAATAAATTTAACAAAAACACTACAGTGCCTTCAGTTCCATATCCACTAATTTTGAGCTACTTTCAGCTTACCATCCTTAAAGGCGACGCGTTCAATGAGGATTTGTTAATGTTCTAGCACCTTCAGCCATACATTTTTCATTTTTGAGAGTATAGCCAGTGATTTCATATGTAGATAAATTCTGGTCGAAAGCACGTTTCACACATTTCCTGATGATTTGTGCATTTTGCAATTTACTTTGTGGAAAGAAATGGTGTGAGAAGGTGTGTGTGAGATATGCAAACTGTTATTAAGGTATCGAAGAGTTTGAATGATATTGCCATGCAGCTAATAAATATACACGATCATGATCATACAGTCGAGAGGAAAGTCCACTAACATTTTATAGACTTTTTATCAAAATGCAGATAACTATATACGTTTTCTACGTCCACCAACTACCAACCAATCTTATGAACTGCTAGCTGCTAGCTAGATAAATACGAAGCTGCACCAACTTCTACTTCGGTTTCGTATCACCAATTCACCACTCGGATTCGTGCAAAATGGTCAAGCATCCCATCACACCGTGTATAAAAAAATTTAGCCAAGAGAAGCTGTTTTATAGGAATGATCTATGGCTTATTCACCGTATAATGACACAAAAATGAGTGCTGTAGCGTCCTACTTGACAGTTATGGCTGACCCTTTGGGAGTTTGAGGTGCATGAAGAAAGGATGCATGATGTTAGAACATCTAATTTCCACAATTTTTTCGTTGGCTGCTTTCTGAAGCCTAGAAAACAGTATTTTAAATTCATGATAGTCGCATGAGGTGTCAGACTATGAATAAGGTAAATTTCAAAGCGTTTAATGCACACACCACCGTTGGTATTTGGTATGTAATTGTGGTTCCGCAAATGTGAGGATTTTTCAATGTTAATAGTCTTTTGAGAATGGGTGAATATTAGATTTTAAGGTTTTTTTGTGCACTATTCACACTATGAGTGCATAGAAAACTTTTGCTAGTTGTTACATTATAATATAGGGCGCATAAAATTTCACCCATACTTCTTGGTGTCGAGCCCCATCATGTCCTGACTATCATTAAAATGTCCCAACTGTCATCATAAAACAAATTACTTGTACTACGCCCTCCAAAAAATTCATAGTTTTTTGTCAGTTGAAGGAGCTACAGTGAAACAAATACCCGTTACAATAACCACCCTTGCTAGTACTGAAGGACTTGCTAGTAGGAACTACCTTGGTTCTCTATTTAAGGGAGGCTCTGTCTCTTGTGCTGTATACTGTTGTTCCGTATGGGTTGATTGTTGACGCAGTATTTGTTAAAATGCAAGTCTTTCTAATCACTATGTTTCCATCCGAAATGCTCAAGTAATTGCATAAAGTTTTTAGTTTAAGAAAGGCACTTTTACAATATTTAAATGGCAATTGTAGAACTTTATGAATGATAATGTAAATAGTACTTCGCAATGTCAATGTCAACTATAATGGTTTGATACAAAATATTTATCTTCTTATGATGATTACTTAATTACCTGTTATTGGTTGGGATGATATACAACTACGAGAGACGACTAAATATTTCATTGATCGCGGAAATAATCAATATAGTGGTAATTTTACTGTGCGTCGTAAGTTCGTAAGCACAAAACTGAATGAAAGCAAAGTATTAAAACATCTTACATATTACGAGCATTCGAATTTAATAAGCGTATTCATCAGTCGAATCACAAAGTGAATATATAATTTATATATTGAAGCCGTAGAAATAAGAAATTTTGAGACCATAAATATAATGGGATAATCATTATTTTCCTCAAATGATTAGATTATTATAATACAATAGTTCCCAACATTTAAATAGGCAACATTAAACACGGCATTTAAATTGATCGAGAGTTATCTAAAGGTCATAATATTCAGGCATAAAACATGAAACTATAACTTAACGCCAATTATTACTATACAGTATATATTGTCAAACCATAATGCATATAGATATAATTGGGGTATCGTGCTACCATATTGAGTGTCTCACCAACACAGAAGACGGACGAAGCTATTAATTTCTAACCAGTTGCGAGATAGTAAAAGTTAGACTTGGTTTTTATACTTATCTGTTTGCATTATAGCGTGTTATGCAATATTCATGAAAAATGCGTCAATGCGTCCACTCCATGTAGCTTTCTAGTTTTACATTTATGTTCATTTGTAACATCCTGTGCGACACTGTAAAGTATTTCAGCTCGAAGCTGATAGAACTTATTGTAGGTTGGTGTCCATTCCGCGGTAAATCCCTCGTGCGTATTACATTGGTATACGCTACTGAGCAGCAAACTGTCAAACTGTGACTTTGCATGTTAGTAAAATAATGGAGTATTAGTTGGTTTCATGTAAGCCTTATATTTCACCTTCCACCATTTGCATAATCTGTCGTGGTTGTTTCCGGTGGTTAGGTTTGCAGCAATGCCGCTCTCAGCTAAATTATAACAAGGCTAAAAAGAAGGGAATGGAATTTTCTGTTTAGTTGTGACGATAATAATGCTAACGTGATGCTAATTAGTTGAAAGATGAGCTCTGCTATCCACAAATGAGCGAGTAGTTGGGTCAGGTAACATGAAAACTGTCATGCAATTCACAAACACAAAACTCATGTGTCTGTCATGCAATGCTATTTTAAAATACTAGCTGTCAATAACGATATTAAGGAAATGGGCTCAGAAATGAATGGTGAATGGTTCGTGCATACATTTACATAATAATATACAAGTATATTCAACCCTGTGTTGAATAGTATACACATACACGTAAAAAATGCGGTCTACATACAATACAACACAAATTTTTCATTTCTTACTTTATCGTACTTATTTTCAACTTCATGTTGGTATTGTGAGTTAGACTATTATAAAGTGTTACACACTAACAACCTTCCTATAGCAGGTCTAGAAGGATTTCAAACTTTTCTGCAAGGTTACACCTCCAACTTTTCCTCTTTTGAAGCAAACATAAGTCAACTCAAACTCTGATGAAGTACAACAACTTTGCCAATGTACTTTTACTCCCTGATTTACAATAATGAGACAAATCGGATTTGTGTAACTTTTTTCCTGTGAAGAAGGGAAACACCGTCATGAAAAGCTGACAGATAAATCCGTCATTTGACTGAAGAGATGACAAAGGTTTGAATTGAATAGGATGGTGTTTCCGATGAATCTGACCCAAATTTTGTTTCAAATCGGCTTAGAGTTGTATTTAGTCGATACACATATACTCTAATCACAATCATGTGTAATGCTGACGCGACCTTTTCACTGCCAATTTTTTCCTAAAAACTTTTGTCGATCTTCATTAAACCTAAATAAGTAATCAGTTTTTCGAAGGGTCAACAACAATATAATGATTGATGCGTGATAGCTAGTGGGGCAAGCAACAGCATTGACATTTCCATACCTTTCTCTTTTAAAGAATTTAACAGAACTTGCAGCATTGTGTAATATTGTACATACATTAAAATAAAACTTATTATATAAAAAGTCACTGCATAAACCTTCGATGTAGGTCCACCAACCACCATGTTGCATCTATGTATACATGTAGGTATAATGTCATCCTCAAGTATATTAAAAGTTTTGTGTGTACTTGTCACGAAATTTTGCACTTACACATAGTAGATACTAGATACGTTTATTGAAAATCTACTATCGAGTTAGATTGCTGCAATAAGATATTAGCCTCCAAATAAGATATCTGTCGTGAAGTTAAAATCTGCTAACTGCTACAATCTACAATGCATATGGAGCTAACATTGAACATATTTATTGTGCTTTACAGTCACATCAAAACTCATAGAAACCCTTAAAATATTTTGAATGCATACTAGAATATATGCTTACACAACATTAAATAAATGTGTGGTTGTTGTTACTTTTGA